>CM075869.1:34451480-34497598 GCA_038021265.1 Cyprinella venusta | reverse complement strand
TGCTGGTCATGTGTGACGTACAATAACAAATCATACGCTGTTAAACCTGACTCGAGGCCCAGAGAGAAGTAAAAGTCGTTAATTTTGGAGGTTTTGCGCACAAAAAGTGCTCTCGTCATTTGATAAATTTAAGATTGAGCCACTGTAGTCGCTTAGAATATTTTAGCGATGTCTTTAATAACTTTTCGAGGCTGCAAGTTTCAATCCCTCAAGAAGCCTATGGACTAGTATTGAGGAGTGATCCAGCTCTCAGATTTCATCAAAAATATCTTAATTCGTGTTCCGAAGATGAACGAAGGTCTTACGGGGTTGGAATATACTGACAGAATTTTCATTTTTGCATTAACTATCCCTTTAAGGGCCCTATTTTAAGGATCTAAGCGCATGGTTTAAGGCATATGGCACAGGTGCACTTAGGTCATCCCAATCCACTTTTGCCAGTTTAACGATGGTCGGGGCTCCCGGCGCATGGTCTAAAAGGGTTGTCCCTATTCTCTTAATGAATAATGGGTGTGTTTTGGGCGTGACGTGCAATAAACCAATCAGAGTCTCATCTCAAATTCCCTTTAAAAGCCAGTTGCGCTCGCGCCGTGGCGTATTTGCTATTTACATGGTGGAATTTGCAAGCACTAAAACTGAACATGTCTCAAAAGAAGAAACGCATCTGTTCGACTCGTGCGCAAGGTTAAAGAGCAAGCAGACCATCTACGGGACGTTTGTTAGCGGGGAGACCCCATTGTGAAGTCCTACCAAAAAATCTGTTATTATTTACTCACCCTGTATGGGGCTGTTTTTCCTGTGTACAGTTCATGGAAAAGCTCCAAAATATATTATATTTAGGGCTGGGAAAGGATTAATCACGATTAATCGCATCCAAAATAAAAGTTTGTGTTTACATAATATATGTGTGTGTAGTGTGTATAATTATTTTGTATATATATATATATATATATATATATACAACATTTAAGAAATATTTGCATGTATATACTTTATATATATATATATATATATATATATTTAAACAAAATTAATATTATACATAAATATAAATATTTGATATATTAATAACACATTTTTCTTAAATATATATATGCAAATGTGTGTCACACACATATATTATGTAAACACAAACTTTTATTTTGGATGCGATTAATCATTTCCCAGCCCTAATTATATTATATATTATTATTTTATTTTGAGAAACTTAATTTCATGCACTGATAATTCATCCCCTCAGCCAAAGTTCTCAAATCCCCTTCACTATTACATTTTGATGAAACTACGGCACAGAAATGTGTCTCGGTTCTCTAAACTAGGAGTAAATGATGCAATATGTCAACATTGTTTCAGTGGACAAGGGCTAATAGTAAACCAGGAAATAAAAATGTGTTATTTGCACCATAATTAGCTTGGTAACAAATAAAACGGGTCAGATGAGAACAGAACCGGCTAAATGTCTGCAAAGCTTTAACCATGTTATTAAGCGGTGGAAGTAATGCTCTGATACTGGGCAACTTCGTGTGCAGATATTGGACCTCACACATCTAGAGCTGTCAAAATATTTATGACTCTCATATTTTCTTGCCCCATGTTTATATATAGTGTGTGTATATCAGTTGTTTGTGTGTGTGAGTGTGTTTTGTTTGACTTCCTCCGTCATCTCAGTGAGATGTCAAAGTCAAGGGTGTGAAAGCAGCATCACGCTGACCTTAAACATCTTCACTTCTGAAAATATTACCCTCACACACATACTTTTCAGTCATGTGGGAACTTTCATTTCTGATAATATAAAGCTAACATTCCTCTAAATATAGCCCTGCACCTAAACCTAAACCTGACCCTCACACAAATGTTGACAAAGTTTCAAAACGCAATGCATGAAATATAACACAAAAAAGATAGTTAAAATAACAATAGTTTTCCACATATAGATATATTGCTAAAGGTGATCCATTTCTCATTAAACTGTAAAGGTAAAGCTAAAGCAGCATGAATACTTTAATTAGATCACAAGAGGAAGTTTTATCACAAGATCTAGTGGAAGTCTGAGCACTATTTAAAGGTCAAAACAAAGGTCTTCAGGAAGTGCACAAAAAAGTTCTCTCATTTCCTCTTGGCTTTCATCTTCAGCTGATGGTTGCGTTGTGATGCAGAGTTCGGCTAGTAAGGCAAACCGTGTTGGTTTGATCTGAGGACATGTGAGATTCGCTCTTGATTCCACAGAGAGATTACAATACACACTGCGTAGGATTAACGATTTTATTTGGTTATGTTGTTCTAAACCCATGACTTTATTCCATGGAACACAAAACAATCTAATTTTAAGAGATTTTTCTGAATCTTCTACTCTTCTAAAATGTTTAAATAGGGTATTTGCGACAAAAAAAAATGTTTTGATGTGTGTTGCACCTAAACTTGACACAGTAGATGCATGACTGATATTTTAGTTAATTGATGTGGTTGAAAGTGGACAAAAGAGACAAATTAAAACGATTAAAACGGTGTAAACAAGTACATCTATTTGTGATCTTGTATGTTAATACCAGGTGTATACTATGAAAGCTTGTTTCCGCCACAGAATAAAAAAATCAAAAAGGTAATTGCGACTTTTTATCTCACAATTCTGACTTTATTTCTCAGAACTGCAAGATAAAGATTCAGAATTGCATGATAAAAAGTCGGAATTGCATGTTATAAAGTCAGAATTGCGAGTTATAAACTCAGAATTTATTGATATAAAGTCGCAATCGTAGGTTAAAAGTCAGAATTGCGTGGTATAAGGTCGCAATTGCGTGTTGTAAAGTCAGAATTGTGAGATATAAACCATACTGAGGGGGGAAAAAGAATTGGATTTTTTTCCTTAGAATTGGCCTGAAAACTCGCAATTACAAGTTTATATCTCACAATTATGTGAAAAGATGTCAGCATTTCAAGATATAAACTCAAAAAAAGTCTGAATTGTGAGATAAAAAGTCTCAATTCTCCTTTTTTCTCGCAATTGCGACTTTATCTCTCAGAATTGCGACTTTATATCTCAAAATTGCGACTTTATCTCAGAATTGCAAATTATATCTCAGAATTGCAACTTTATATCTCGAAATTGCAACTTTATTTCTCACAATTCTGACTTTATATCTCGCAATTGTGAGATAAAAAAATTGCAATTATTTTTTATTTAGTGGTGGAAACAAGCTTCCATAGTATACACAGCCCTAGACTCCTAATTTTTTTGGTGCCCTGCTGAAAAACAAAACGACATGGGGATATTTTTTTATTTAGTATTTTTTTTCTCTATTAGATTTAGCAAATGTTCCTACTATCTATCATATTTCAAAGACAAAGATACAGTGGGCATGACTGTAACCACAGCAGAAAGCGGTTGGAAACCATCTTGAAATGTCACACTCTCAGACCTAAGGGGAATGTAAGAGCCACCACAAAACCCCCTTGATCACTCCATTCATTCCTCCTCAAATGATTCATTGCAAAATATTTAAACCATGTTCCCCCACACTCGCAGAATGTTCCACGTGTGAATCACCCAGTGAAAATATGCCACCACTTCAACCGTGACCCCATTTGGCAGACTTTAAAACTCAAACCACGCCACAAACATATTTACAGGACACTTTAAATGTGACGGCAGCACATTCTCAGCAGTCTGTCTGTCTGACTGAGCGCTGTGTGTTTACATGGGTTCTGAGTGTCGGATTCACACTGATAACAAAACAGAGCTTATCCAGAGCTAAACACAGTTAGGTGACGGTGAAATCTACTAAATGACTCAATGGGGAAGTGAATCACACTGCATGTATTAATCTGACACGAAATATTTCACAAAAATGTAATTTCATCAGTACCCATATAGGAAAGAAAATTCACCAAAAAAAAAAAAAAATACAAAATCACATATTCAGATGTGAACTCAGACTCTTTAAATTGTATGGTGAAAAAAAAACCTAGTTAATCAGTTAGCAGCACATTTTGGGTTTATGTTGCATATTATGTTACATATTAGCCGAAACATAATAACTGTTTGAATCATAATAACTATAGCCGAATTGTATGGAGCCCCCCTAGTCCCACTTTGGCAAAGAAAATAAATAATAATAACTATCTCGTGGCCTCAAGATAGTAATTTGTGGCCTCAAGATATTAACCCGTGGCCTACTATCTCGTGGCCTCAAGATAGTGACTCGTGGCCTCAAGATAGTAACTCTATCTTGAGGCCACAATTTACTATCTTGAGGCCACGAGTTACTATCTTGAGGCCACGAGTTACTATCTTGAGGCCACGAGTTACTATCTTGAGGCCATCGGTTAGTATCTTGAGGCCACGAGTTACTATCTTGAGGCCACGTGAGGCCACGAGTTACTATCTTGAGGCCACGAGTTACTATCTTGAGGCCATGTGTTACTATCTTGAGGCCACAAGTTAGTATCTTGAGGCCATGATTTACTATCTTGAGGCCACAAGTTACTATTTTGAGGCCATGCTTTACTATCTTGAGGCCACAAGTTAGTATCTTGAGGCCATGATTTACTATCTTGAGGCCATGAGTTACTATTTTGAGGCCATGCTTTACTATCTTGAGGCCACAAGTTAGTATCTTGAGGCCATGATTTACTATCTTGAGGCCACGAGTTACTATCTTGAGGCCATGATTTACTATCTTGAGGCCACAAGTTACTATTTTGAGGCCATGCTTTACTATCTTGAGGCCACGAGTTAGTATCTTGAGGCCACAAGATAGTTATAATTAATTTTTTTTTTGCCAAAGTGGGACTAGGGGGGGCTCCGTAAAATTGAACTCATTTCATAATGACAGTTCTTGAACCTTCAACTGAATCAACACTGAACTGACACTAGTGACACCGATGTAGAGCTGCATTACAGCAGAATTTGCTACATTAATCATTATTTTCCTGTTTATCACTGTAAAGCTGCTTTGAAACAACTTGACTTGTTGTGACTTGACTTGTTGCCACAAGCGGCACTATAGCAGTCATTACCGTTAACTCTCTGCTTACACAGTCTTCTACAGTTTTTGCTTTCACGTCAACTTCTGTCAGGGAGGACCGAGAGTTTAAAGAGAATCTAGAGAAGAGAAACCAAGCAAGTTAGTTAAGGTCAGCAACTTCCCCGAATAATCACATCTGGTTTAATGACACAGACAAATGGAAACTCGTTCACCCCCTCGAGTTTTGTTACCGCCAGACCAACGCATGTTCAAACGCACTAGGCGTTGACAGCGCGTATGTTTCACGAACATCGCAAAAACATCTGCCGCATGCCATTCTAACATTCGACGGGGAATGTTTTAAAGACCTATGGCAGATGAGCAAATGATCTTCCAGATGAAAACGCACGCTTTTCTAGACTCCTCCAGTCATCACAAGAGCTAAGTGGCATTAGGCCAACTCTGACTTTAACGGACCACTGAATCAGCATCTCTGTGTGGAAAACCCAATGGAAGAAAGAAAAAACAATTTCCTGTTTCATCCATCAATCAAATGCTTTACTGCGCCCAGACTCCACCGACGCAGAAATGAACACAGCGAGCCCAGAGCTGCTGAACACCAGACCTTAGCCAAGCTCTTTAAGAGTGGCTCCACTTCCCCTGGGACGGAGCCAGATGGGAACATATGGCTAGAGCACACACACACACACACACACAGCTGTAATCATATAGCTCCAAAGCATCCAGCATGACTGAGAGGAGTATTAGAAACAGCTGGAGACGCCTGAACCATGAGAAAGATTGAGGAGGAGTAAAACTGAGAAGGTACAGAAGAATGTTCTCACGCTGGGTGGTACATGTGCGATTGAGACCGGTCTTCAGGTGAAGAATGTGTGTGTGGTTTGTGTTCTCTTGTGCCATATATTTTTCAGTAGGCACGCAATCATCTCACACTGATTCGCAACAAAAAATGCAATTGGAAGTCAAGACAATTGGAGGACAAAAAGGGAATAAAAACTCATGAAGCATCAAATGTGAAACAAAAAATAAAGACTATTTGCAGATGATCTATAACCTTGTAGGAAACTGCAATGATGCGTTAAACATCTGTCATGACTCGCGCATCCTCTATGACTGACAATTTACCATCAGATGTTTATCTTTAGCTTAAACTTGTTATCCAACAATTATAAGAAATAGAAGGAATCTGTGCAGATGGAAGATTAATTATAATTTTTCATCACAAATATGTAAGTAAACACAGCTAAATAATATAGTCTTTAATAAACAAAGGACAAATAAACAAAGACATTTGTATGATTTTTTTGTCCAAAAATATTTTATCAGATCTACACCACTGCACAAAAGTCTCGGGTCAGTGAGATATATATTTATTGTTTTTTTTAAAAAAAGGAATTAATAGTTTATTCTGCAAGGATGCAATTAAATTGATCAAAAGATGCTATTTTTTTACAGAAAAAAACTGTCCGTTGTAATTATTCATCAAATAATTGTAAAATCTGATTATTGTATTATATTATTATTAAGGCTGTCAAATGATTAAACGCGATTAATCGCATCCAAAATAAAAGTTTGTTTTTACATAATATATGTGGGTGCACTGTTTATAATTATTTTGTATATATATATAAATACACACACATGCATGTATATTTAAGAAAAAAATGTTATTTAAATACAAAAATATTGATAATTATATATAATATAAATTATATATATAAATCTATATACGGTATATACATGAAAATATTTCTTAAATATATACAAGCATATGTGTGTGTTTATATAAAGAAAATAATTATAAACAGTGCAACCACATATATTATGTAAACATAAACATTTATTTTGGATATTAATCGTTTGACAGCCCTAATTATTATATTATATTCATAAATGTATCTTGAGCAGCAAATCATCATATTAGAACGATTTCCGAAGGATCATGTGACACTGAAGACTGGAGTAATGATGCTGAAAATTCAGATTTGATCACAGGAATAAATTACATTTTACAATAAATTGCAATAGAACTGTAATACTATTTCACAGTATTGCGGATTTTACTGTATTTTTGATCAAATAAATGCAGCCTTGCTTGAGCATAAGAGACATCTTTCAAAAGCATTTAAAAATCTTACGACCCCAAACCTACAGTAGCTAATCCAGACAACAGTTAGTGTTAATGTGAGTAATTTTACTGCTCTACAAGATTTGTCATTTGAAAGGCACTATATTAATTAAAGAATAACAGGTTGCAGCCACATTTGCATAACCCCTGTCAATCTTACATCATGTATGGGTGAACAGTAATTGTGAATGCAGGAATAGGACATGAGGCCTCCTCGAGCGGTGGAGAGGAGAGAAAATCTTCAGAGACGTCTCAGAGCTTTTTGAATGCAAATGTGAGTAGAAAGTTTTTGGTAGAAAAGTTTTCTTGCAAGTAAAGGCTAATGTTTATGTATTTGCTCAGCGTGAATTCTTGGTTTAGAGGAAGCTATCCCAAAAAAAAAAAAATAGTTTTTTTCTGCACAGCAAACTCTTCAGAGCCATTGGAAGATCAGGAGAGAGTTCAAACCATTTTATGAAACAAATTGTCCCTCTTAAACCCTTTATAGATTGTGTTTGACTGGGATGGCGTTCTTGTTTATATTGGGAATTAAATCTAGTGACCTTAAACTGGCCTGACTGTCCGTGTCCAACGGTGCAGAAGAAATACGCTCAATACCACCCAAAAAGCCCGAGGTCTGTGGCGTCTGCACTTTAGAGTCTGTAAAATCTACATGTTCATCAATATAAGCTCTGTTGTTGCTTTCAACGCGCCAAAAAACCCAGTTTGTCTTCAGTGTCACATGATCCTTCAGAAATCACTCTAATATGATGATTTGCTGTTTAAGAAACATTTCTGATTATTGTCAATGTCGAAAACAGTTTTGCCACTATTTTTGTGTAAACCATGATCAATTTCTGATTAGAAAGTTCAAAAGAACAGCATTTATTTCACTTTTGATCAATTTAATGCAATAAAGGTATTGTTTTTTTATATATATATTTTCCCCAAACTATTATCCAATTACACTTGGAAAAATTAACTCTTATGTATGAATGCCTATAAAGTAGATACATACAGTCTTAATATAACACAATATTCTAAATATTGAACCAAGCCATCCATAAGGAAAGCCACTCAATGAAGTATATTAATATGCAAGAATGTGATTTAAACGTCACAACTTTGGCTAGTCCTCATCTCATAAGCATTAAGTTGAAAATAAAATTGACATTCTCATTACTTGTCCCACAATCCCTTGCACAAGCCTGATGCATCGCTCACAAAGAATGAATTAGAAACGCTCACTCAGCTCTGCACCTGTGGACACATACGGCACAGCGAGGGTTAATCTAACGTCACTCAATCATTCAGATTGCTTAACTTTCCACACACACACACACACACACACACAGAGTTAAACGCTTTATGCTGATATAGCAGCATCATGATCTAATTATTCTGTAATCGTGTCATTAATCTCACTGAAAGCTTGAAATGATGTAAAAACCTTTAACATCTGAAAGACTAATCTAAATGAAGAAACAAGAAAGAAAGAGAGAAAGAGAGAAAGAGAGAAAGAGAGAAGAGAAAGAAAGAAAGAAAGAAAGAAAGAAAGAAAGAAAGAAAGAAAGAAAGAAAGAAAGAAAGAAAGAAAGAAAGAATATTGTTTATTGGTGGATCCATGTGATCCACACTTCTGTTATACGGTTTCAGACATGCCAGGCGTTTCAACGTTAAATCTGAAGCTGAATGTGCGAGTTGAAGGGCCCGCAGGAACCCTGGAGAACTGTTCACAGTAGTGTCTGAGATCCAGTTCTGCACACACAAGAACAGATCACACACACACACTACAGTCTACAGTGAGAGAGAGAGAGAGAGGAAAACAGGAAATAGCTGCTCCAGTGAAAGGGGGATGCGTGAAGAAGAGTGAAAGCGCACGTTGGACAGATGTCTGCTTCTTCAGTCCAGGATACAGTGTGTTTGATGCTAGAGCTGAGATTACACACACCTCAGCAGTTTCCAGCGTGTGTATGAACAATCACTGAACACACTCTGCCATAAATGTGACCTCATTGGTACATGAACTTTGATTCTATTACACACACTTTTTTATCCATCCATCCATCCATCCATCCATCCATCCATCCATCCATTCATCCATCTCTATCTATCTATCCTTGCATCCGTCTGTCCATCTGTCTATCTATCGTTTTGCCTATCTATCTCCGTCCGTCCGTCCGTCCGTCCGTCTGTCCGTCTGTCCATCTATCTATCTATCTATCTATCTATCTATCTATCTATCTATCTATCTATCTATCTATCTATCTATCTATCTATCTATCTATCTATCTATCTATCTATCTATCTATCTGTCTGTCTGTCTGTCTGTCTGTCTGTCTATCTATCTATCTAGAGTGTTTCCATCCATCCACCCATCCACCGGTCCGTCCGTCCATCTGTCTGTCTGTCTATCTTGAGTGTTTCCATCCATCCATCCATCCATCCATCCATCCATCCATCCATCTATCTGTCCGTCCCTCCATCCATCCATCCATCCATCCATCCATCCATCCATCCATCCATCCATCCATCCATCCATCCATCCATCCATCCATCCATCCGTCCGTCCCTCCATCCATCCATCCATCCATCCATCCATCCATCCTGTCTTTTTATCCATCTATGGGCGTTCCTTTTTAGATGTTGTCAGTATGTTGATGTTAAACACAAACAGATTAAATTCTGATGTGGGTGTGAGATGAAATATGTTCCAGCAATTACTGTGTGTGTGTTGAGGATCCAGCTTGACTGTTCCCCGACGAAAAGAGGGTGTACGGCACATGTAATCCATCTAAACCTCTCCATGGCTGTCCAGTGTGTTTATGTGAGTGTGACCCACTGAAAGGGTGTAGACAGACTCACAAACCTGCTTCTGATTAACCCACCACCCCAAAACAGGCTCCAAGCAGGGTGTGTAAGAGGGACGTTTGGGAGTGGGATCGGCCACATTTGGAATCAGTTATGAAGGTTCGAGTGAGAGAGGGGAGAATGGAATGGACACTCCGATCCAACAGGTTCTCAGAGGAAATCCAAAGACTTCCGCAGCCAAGAAACCGCACTAAATTACGGCAAACTCCTAGAGACGTGGATATATAATCAGATTTAATGCATGGAGAAAAACGATTGATGATTTAGAAGTAGTGTACGGCACGTAATCCAGCATGCATTTACACTTGATTAAGCAAACAAGAGGCAGGGTTTCTTTACTCGTGACCCGTGGAAGATCTTTGTCCTTTTAGCCCTTCCAAACACAACCTGGATTTAAGCCGGACCAAAAAGCTTTTCCATCTGTTGGAAGGTTTTGTTTCTTGCTGAATTTGCTTGGATTCAACTGAACTCTGGACCAGAACGATATGACTTCATTTGAAAAATTCTGAAACTGAGAATTATAATTCCACTCAAGAGAGCAATCCAGAACATTACAACAACATCCACAGGCTTACATTGAAAACACGAGTCCATGAGAAAGACAACTGCTTCTCTCGGCTGTCTAAATGGCTGAAGTGATGATATTTTAAGTGTTTCATTACTCGAATCACCGAGCCAAAGCAAAACATCAACGCTAAAGGCTCATGACATCGTCACAAGACTAATGTTAAGAGAGATAAAAAGAGCAGCTAAGTGTAAAATAGAAGAGTAAAATTAGCTATTTATTAGGGTGCAAAATTAAAACTAAGTTATGGTGTGGTTAAAGATCCTGATAGCTACTAAGCTTAGGACGCATATGCAAAATCAGGCCCATTTCCTTGCATGATACTGACAGTATAGAGACCTAAAGCATAACGAAACTAGATTTGCATTTCTAGCATAATGAAGCTGACTTTGTTCCAAAAAATGGAAAGTAAAAGTTGCATTACAGCAATATCATCATGACGTCAATCAGCACATATATAGCATGACACCAGCTTTGCAGTTTAAGGCATATATATGATTAAACAGACGCACCGTGTGCAAACAGATGCACGAAAGTAGACCACACGGAATTCAGTATGCAAACAATGTGATGTCATCATAGTCAGTTACACTTTTGAATAACGTTTGAACATTCTAACAAAGAAATTGACTGGGAGATTTGAATTTGAATTTTTAAATTTTTAAATATGATTCTGTGATGACAGCATGTAGAATCCAGCATAAGTGAAATTGACAAATATGAATTCAGGTGGTGCTCTTCAATAGATTAGAGACTAATCTAATATGCTGAATAGGATTGACAAGTAAAGATCTTGAAAATACAAGTTGCTTTCAAGTGAAAATGTTTCATTGCTGAAAATGACCCTGGGACTTGAATAGCATCCCCACAAACTCCTAACAAGCTCTGATCTGTATATGCTGACAATATACACAAATTGAAGAATTGAATACTTGGGGATATTTGAGGAGCTATATGTCCAGTCAGTTGCAAGTAAGTCAGAATAGGCTGAAACTCTATGCTTAGGTTGCTGGATGTGGCTTGAAAGCTCTAGGAGGAGTTACAGTATAGAGACATTTGGTTTCGGGATAGGAAGTTTAAGAAAAAACTACATTTGAACAATAACAATTTATGATAAACTGCTTGTGCTTTCCTCGTTAAAAGCATCTGCTAAATGAATAAATGTAAACATTAAAAACTGAAATTTCAATGTCTGTTTACTGATTATTCATTTGTTTTAAAGGCTGTTGCAATGTAACCCTGTAAAATATACAAGCAGACCAAGAGAAAGCGAGAGAGAGTTGGGGTGTGTGCGAGTATGAAAGTTAGTCTCAGTGTCTCCAGTATTTGATAAACGGCCCCCAAGACTCGCTGTGTGCAGATGGGTCACAGATGCCTGTGTGTGCGTATGTTTCGCAGCTGGCGGACCCATCCGATCTGCGATGAGGCCAACCCATGATGAATAGTTGGACTAGTTCAGAGGTCACAATTTCAGCTTCCTGGTATGTGAGCGAGTACTGTTTCTCTCTCTCTGTTTGTGTCTGTGTGTACTGCACACCAGAAACCAGACGCTTGACTTTCATTATTTGTGTCATTATAAGAAACCCAAGGCAAATACTGCATCAAAGTCAGATGTGGGATATCCCTACTGTACTTGGTCCTGTCAACTTTACACAATCACAGCTTTTATGCTCAGGAGATGACATATAAAGACATACATTTATGTAAATGAGCAACTTTACACTCTTAGCCATGCGATATGGCTTTATATCAACACAGCTGTCATTGACTACCGCCGAAACACAGACATGCTGATATAGAGCCATAACGCACGGCTACGAGTGCCATCGGTTCGATGGCTCAAGTGTGTAATTAAAGGAGTAGTTCACTTTTCATCCAAGATATCCATGTCATTCTTTCTTCAGTCGAAAAGAAATGAAGGTTTTTGATGAAAACATTCCAGGATTTGTCTCCATATAATGGACTTCAATGGGAACCAAATGGTTCAAGGTCCAAAAGACAGTGTCAGTGCAAAGTGTAAACTGTTCAAAGTGCTTTAAACGATTCAAAATGATGAATAAGGGCCTTTCAAGCGAATTTTTTTTAATTGAGCGATCGTTTCGCTTGATAAGACCCTTATTCATCGTCTAGAATCGTTTCCCGTCCAGTATAGTCAGTGTTAGAGTGTTGCTCTCAGGAAAAAGGTACAAAAGCTGTCACTGGGCCAGCACCATTACAAAAGTTACTAATAGGGACTTTCTCATCAGGTAGTAATAGGAACTTA
This sequence comes from Cyprinella venusta, assembly GCA_038021265.1. Lineage (NCBI taxonomy): Eukaryota > Metazoa > Chordata > Actinopteri > Cypriniformes > Leuciscidae > Cyprinella > Cyprinella venusta. The sequence continues at coordinate 34,484,807 of CM075869.1, read as the reverse complement.
GTTATTAGAACTAACTAGTCATCAGGGTGGTCCCTCAAGAGCTATATGTTCCCCTAGAGCCATTTTCCTGGTTGCATTCGCACCGTGCATATTACACATTGGACCGTTGTTGCTGTTCACGGTCAGGGACTATTTTTTCTAGCGGAAGGAAGGCTTTCAGTGATTTTACTTCATGAAAGTTGCAATAATACATTTTTTTACTTTAATATTAATATTATGTTGTTTAACATTTATGTTGTAATATTAATATTGTGTTATAACTGTTAAATAAAAGTAATAAGGTACTCAAAGCAAGTGCTGTATTGTGAATAAGTAACGGCTGCCGAGGTTTCTCCGCTTCACGTCGAGCCTACACTGTACAAAATGCTGGGTTGTTTTAACTCAATTTTGGGTAAAATATGGACAAACCCGAAATGTTGGGTTAAAAATGTAAACTCTATAAAATGCTGGGTTGTTTCAACCCAATTTTGGGTCAAATATGGACAAACCCGAAATGTTGGGTTAAAAATGTAATGTAAAAATTTAACCCAACGGCTGAGTTAGTCCATATTTGACCCAAAGTTGGGTTAAAACAACCCAGCATTTTTTAGAGTGTAATGTAAAAATTGAACCCAACGGCTGGGTTAGTCCATATTTGACCCAAAGTTGGGTTAAAACAACCCAGCATTTTTTAGAGTGTAACAACGCCCTCAGCCGTTACTTATTCACTGTCTGTCTGTCTGTCTGTCTGTATATCCTACACTCTTAGAATAAATGGTTCTATTTAGAACCAGAAATGGTTCCATCCCCCGCTTCATATATGGAACTCCAAAATGATTCTATATAGAACCATTTTTTTGGTAAAAGGTTCTATTGGCCAAGTATGGAACCCTAGGGTTCTATATAGAACCCAGAGGAACCCTTTTTTAAGAGTGTATAGAACCTTTTAGGGGTTTCAAATATGTAGCGCTGATAGAACCATTTAAGGTTCTATATAGAACCTTTTCTTCTAAGAGTGCAACCCCCCTCCTGAACATAAAAATGTTATTCTGTTATTTTTTAGCCATCTTACTCACCAACTAATCCAACATAAACAAGCAAACCACTTTAGGCTGGCTTTAACAGGGTTAACGAACATGAGTGTATTGCCAGAGTTACATTAATGTCCATGGTGAGTTTAGAGACCAAAAGTGCATTTGAAAGGTTTCACGGCTGTCTTACAGAGAGAATATAAAGTAATGGATCTGACTACTGTCCACAGGGGCAACAGGCGTCACACACACTTGCCGTTAAACCCTGTCCACACCCTGTCACAGGCCCCTCTGGCCTCTAGGCTGGATGTGATTTCCTTTGTGTGCATGTGTGCGTGAGTGTGTGTGTGTTCGGCTATTCTTGTGGATGTTATTTCATTTAAATGCCTAGTCTCAGACAGGAGGGCCAACAGAGGGTGACATGAGGGGCCCAGGGTGACAGCATGTATGTTTGCATTGGTGGGTGTAACACATTATATACTGTGCAGAGGCAGAAATGTGTCAGCCAGCACAGATTTTTCTATGTAATTTATAGCGTGGTAGATATATTTGTACGGTTACTGTGGACAAGACTGCACATTACTCATTTATCTGGCCAAAAGTGACATCCAGCTTAGGAAAATAGACATCTTCACCTTTTTTTAAAATATAATTGAAAATGCGTTTGTAAGCATATTGCGTAGTTGTGCTTGGAGTCAACTGCTTCATTCGTGATAACGCAATTTTGTGCGGACATCATTTCTAGCCAGGCTAATTATAAATGCATGCAAAAATGAGATAACCAATGGAATATTAAAAACTGATTATGTTCTGATTATGTTATTATCCCTGTGAGCTGTTTGTTTTTCTATGCATTTGGTTTATATTGTAAAATAAAAACCTGTCGCTGTAGTATTCTTTAATAACAATTTTGCCTTGGCAACTAGCTGAAATTAAATTAGTGTATTTTACCTTTTTTTTAGATAAATGTTTTAGATTTAACTATAATAACACTGGTCCCAAAATAATATGCAATACTAAAATTCAAAGTCTGAATGTAAACCCTTTTCGGTGTTCATTATTCAAACAATCATTATTTACTAGGGCTGTCAAACGATTAATCGTGATTAATCGCATTCAAAAGTTTGTGTTTATGTAATATATGTGGGCATAGTGTGTATAATTATTTTGAATATATACATGCATGTATATATTTAAGAAAAATCTGAAAGTATATACTTTATATGTATTTATACATAATTAATATTATGTATAAATATAAATATTTGATATATTAAGAACACATTTTTCTTAAATTTATACATGCATGTGTGTCTATTTATATATACAAAATAATTATACACACTACGCCCACATATATTATGTAAACACAAACTTTTATTTTGGATGCGATTAATCGCGATTAATCGTTTTACAGCCCTATTATTTACGCAATTCTATTCTTGACACGAATATGTCACCTTTACGTATCTGCTGCTTTTATAAAACAAGATAAAAATATTAATTCACAAGATAATCAAAATCAAAGTTTGATCTGCTCTTTTGAAATGGTCAGATATCTTAAAAAGATGTGAATGAAGGAGATGGAAAGTGGAAGAGCGAGAGAGAATAATAAGTTAATGGTGCGTGTCCTGAAAAACTCAATAACATTTACGGACTATTGGATATAGCATCCATTCATCTTCCCAACGTAAAATATCTACCCACCACTATAATGTATGATTATGAGTGATGTATAGTCCCGCTCAATCCATAATGGCCAGCATACCCTGCCGCCCAGGGCCAAACGTTCAGTTCTGAAATACTACCGCTGAAACACAGAGACATATTTCACTTTACACGCATCATTCACCCCGCAGGCATTGTAAATTACAGCGAGAGTGTGAGAGAGAAATCTCATTTAGAGTTAATCAATGAATCAACTATCTCTTAACCAAGGCTGCTTTTCATTACGCTGATTGAGTGTAATTGGTCTTAATATTATATTGATATAACACTCTACGCGCCAAAACATACATTTTCAGACTAAACGCTTGATATTTGAGTATTAAAGATGACCTGTGATGTGGTATGAAAGTCATGACATCATCAGGGATAAATCACACTGCTGGTCAGGGCGGCTACAGTCTGCAGGGTCAAATCTAATCGAGCGATGGGCTCAAATGACCCATTTCTTTTAGCATGATGATTTCTGCTAGTGTAGTGATTTTGTGCAGATATTTAGGTCACAGTCAGGCCGTGTGTCTACGCTACGGGCAGAGGCTTAGGCTACGCTACAGCAACCTCAACATCCATTTGATATGTAATTGAAAACATACAAATGGATTAACTGCAGAGGATTCAATGGGTAAAGCACAGAAAGAGAGAGAGGGATAAGATGATATACATTGAGAACCAAAATGTGAGGCCATCAGTGAAATTGCTTCCATTTCCCGTTGTGTTTTTAATTTATTTCATTAGCATAACAATTTGAGTAAAATGAAAAATGAATATTAGTTTGAGATTCGCTTGTGTCTCTTTTGATATAAAGGTGTTCACTTTAAAATTAATTTTTGGCATGTTTTAGCTTACCTCAAGGGCATCCAAGATGTAGGTGTCTTTGTTCTACAGTATTTTCAATTTTGATATTTTTAGGTCAAACCGTTCTATATCGGTCATACAATAGAGGTCTATGGTCACCACCTCAAAGAGCATGCACAGAGAAGTCCAAATTAAACCTGATTTAATGACTCGTAAATGTAAGTACACATTGATGGCCTAAGACACAAAACGAGTGGTTTGTGTGAGAAAACGAACAGTATTTATATCCTTTTATCCATATTCATATCTGTACTGACATTAATGTCTGAGAACAAAACTCTAACTGAATCTGAATGAGCTGAACTTTCAAAATTCAAAAAATTCAAAATTGATGAATTTTGGTACATCGACACTGTTATTGAACTGAATTGAATCACTGTCTGCTGTTTTCAGTAGAGCTGCTGCTTAAAGCTGAATTAAACTTGTTTCCTAATGAATGAACTTTACACAATAGTTGAATTGAAATGAACACTGAACTGAATTGAGCTGAATTGTCTTTCTACATGTGCTTCGCAGCAGAATTTGAATCGGTCTCTTGATGCATCATCAGTTTTTCAAAATTCAAATTCAAAATTTGCCTGTACCGCAATAAAAATAAAGCAGATTTGACTTTGGACAGTACAAATTTCTTCATTATTTTACATCAAAACTTTTTTTCAAAATATTAATTCTTTTTAATTCCAGGTTTGAAAGAAAGCATCACTTCTATGTGATCTCAGGCTTTTGCCCTGACCTCCAAATGTTTTTGTTGAAACAGAAAAAAACAATAAAAGAAAAACAGAAAGCAACTCAATAGAGGCTAATACAATAGATTAGAGTGCATTAGACTAATCTGATGTTTACTAATCCTGTGCTAATATGTACTAATGCGAGTGCGCAAATCTAAAATCAGCCCTAATTCAGAGCGAGCCTGTTTAACATAGATGTCTATATGACGCTTAATCTTCATGATAACTTTTAAAAGATTTCAGGAACAAGTTTATCTGGAGCTAATATAGCAATAAACCAGGAGTGGTCATGTGTTACAGTGATTTTACCACAGATTATTGTGTTTTTATGCTGCCAAGCTTGTCAGAAGAATCCACTTCCCACTTATAGTCAAAATTACACAATGTCACATTCAAGAGCTTTTTTGGGAGAAAAAAAACAGGAAACTAACTAAGGCAACTTGCTGACAATAAGGGAATTTTTATTTAGTATAAATAAACAAAAAATGTGTATAACTGGAACTGCAATGGCAGTGGCCGAAACTGATGGCCGGCAGGAAAACGGACATTTCGCCCTCTATTCAAATATTATTTTTTAAAAATTGTGTGACATTGCATTTGTGCTTTGAGTCAATGAATTTTAGTATTTGTGATAACGCAATGAAACATGTCAAATTGTGTGGATTTTAAAAAGTTATTATTGTGAACAATGCAAAAAGAGCCAAATAAATATTAATAACTGATTAACTGATTATGTGTGGTCAATGTATGCTTTTTCCTGTGACCCTTTTGCATTTATTTATTTATTGGCACAGTGAAATAAAACCAGTAGCTGTTATTGTTTGCTGTTTTCTTGCCAAATAATTGTGTCAGTTTAGTGATTTATTTTCCCTCATATTTAAAATAGATACAATATTTTCCTCATATGCTGATGGTTTAATTGAACTAAGGGTCATTAAAAACAAATGGATATTACTTTTGGCCACTGGTTAACATTTAAAAAGAATGAATAATTACCACCATTCACTATTGAAACTGACCTTGCTCAGCATGTTGAAGTATATGAGTCATATATCAATTAGGTATCAAAATCATATCTGAAGAGCCCAGCTAACTCAGATATGAAGGGTCGCAATATATTTAACTTCTGAATTGTATTTACAGTAAGATAATATACGCACATAAAAGCAGCATAAGACACGACAAAAAGCTGAAACCGTATAATATTTTTTGATAATCCTCAGCAAAAGACTTATGCTGAATCCACTCATTGATAACAAGCCAGATTCACACATTAGTTTCATTTTTTATGCCAGGAATTTTTCTTCATTTGTGTTTTTCAGCAGGAGATAAACTATCAAAAGCAGTTCAGGACAATATTTCTTTTTTCACAAACCACTAAAATAAACTTCTTGTATGAAGTGTGAGTCGAAATGATCTGAGATAGACGCGATCAAAGCAGAAAACAAAGTAACACCTGCAAACACCGCAGAAAACCTCACGTCAAAACCGCTTGACACATGAGCTATAAACACACACTCCTGCTGCGCTCGTATATTTACACTACCGTTCCAACGTTTGGGGTCGGCGCGATTTCTTTTTATCAGAGATGCTTCAAATTGATCAAACGTAACAGTAAAGACGTTTATAATTGTACAAACGATTTCCATTTCAAATAAATGCTGTCCGTTTGAACTTATGAAAAAAAAAATCACGATTTCCACGAAAATATGAAGCAGCTCGACCGTTTTCAACATTAACAATAATAATAAATGTTTCATGAGTGATTTCTGAAGGATCATGTGACACCGAAGACTGGAGTGATGATGCTGAAAATTCAGGAATAAATTACATTTTACAATATATTCAAATAGAAAACAGTTAAATTAGTTATATTAAAGCTACACTGTGTGATTTTTCCCTCCATCTAGTGGTGAAAAGGTATATGACCATCCAGGGAAGATTAGTTTCTGTTCCTCTCAATTCCAATTTCGTTTTAACTCCTACGGTGGCCAATGTAGTCCAAGATTAACATGGCTTCCAGTTCGACCTCGTCCATGAGTTTTAACTTAAACGTAAACGTGAAAGGTGAAGCTTGAATTAACGGGTATGTCCCTCTTTGGCTAATGTACATTCAAGATGGAGGGGCAACATGGCAACCGACGTTAGAACCCCTTACGTATTTTCAATGACATATACACTGACGATAATACTTTATTACTTGAACGAAGTAAATATACATTAATGAGCACATATATTTTTGCAAGAACTAAGTGCTTTTTAGCTAAGAATAAACTAAAAGAGTTACACAGTGTAGCTTTAAATTGCAATAATAATAATTCACAAGTTACTGTTTTTACTGTATTTTTGATCAAATAAATGCAGCCTTGGTGAGAATAAGAGACTTGTTTCAAAAACTTTAAAAATCTTACCGATCCCAAACCTGTGAACGATTGTTTTGAACTTTGTGTGTTTTTGTAAAAAGCTGAGAAACAAAGAGAACGAACTGCGTTTTTGAACAGAATGAAACATTAAAAAACTTTTGGAACCATACAGTATTTAAGTTAAGAATGCACACATGACGCCTTTAGAATGCTGTCTACATAGGCATCTGATCTCACCCAGGAATGTGTGGGGAAACGGTTTGACTCAGAGCAAGAAAGAGAATACTCATGTTTTTGAATATTTTAAAAGGCGAGAGAGAGAGAGAGAGAGCGAGAGAGAGAGAGAAGATAAGAAAATCAGGAAATCAGAGAGAAAAGACAAAACAAACAGAAGAAAAGTTAAAGGAATGAGGGAGGCGAGAAAAGGAATTTACAGCTGAAAAATACAGAAAATATTTCAACATTTCAAATATACTTATATTATTATTTTTTTATATTATTTTTTATATAATATATTATATATATATATATATATATATATATATATATATATATATATATATATATATATATATATACTGTATATATATTAGGGCTGTCAAAATGATTAATCATGATTAATCGCATCCAAAATAAAAGTTTGTGTTTACATGTGGGTGCACTGTGTATTATTCTGTGGAATTATTTTGTGTGTATATATATATATATATATATATATATATATATATATATATATATATATAAAACACACATGCATGTATATTTAAGAAAAAAATATTATTTATATATAAAATATTTATATTTATATATAATATAAATTATATATAAATCTATACACAAATTATACATGAAAATATTTCTTAAATATATACAAGCATGTGTGTGTGTATATATATATATATATATAATTATACACAGTGCACCCACATTTATTATGTAAACACAAACTTTTATTTTGGATGCGATTAATCGCGATTAATCGTTTTGACAGCCCTAATATATGTATATATATATATATATATATATATATATATATATATATATATATATATATATTATATTTTTAATAATATATTTTTTATATTATTTTTAGCAGTGCCTGAACTCTTCACAGTACTGGATTATTACAATTCATGAAAAAAGGAATGTTTGGATATGTAAACTGATATTTCCTACTGACACACAACAGCAAAACACATAAATAACCCTTTTTTGTGCCCTACACTACAGTAAGACTACACACACACACACAGCCTCAACTACTTTTACATGCAACATCCCCAAGAGCCTCTCACACTGGATGCATTCAACGACAACTGGACAGAACGCAGTCTTTTACATCCTAAAAATAAGGCAGTCACAGTATAAAACAGTACAGTTTTCATAACTTAAGTGAATCATTTTATATATTTTTTGTAGTTCATTGATCAATATTGCATCATTGACACCGCCTGCCTGATGAAATGAATGAGGGAGCGATGTGCTGAAGCCGTCCGTGTGTTTCATCCCAGCATCTGTGACCTAGATTCCTGCTTTTCCCCAGATATCCTTCTCCTTCACTCATTCCAGCCTCCCCCCTTCATCCATCGCTCATAAATGTTTGATTATTTCTCCTACAATACCTGTATTTATGCCAGATTCTGACTCGAGCCGTTTCACCACAGGGAACTGAAGGCTCAGAGCAGGAGAAGTGACAGAAAGGGCGACGGAGGTCAGATATGATTATGTCAGGTGTGTCTATATTTTAGTTTTTGTTTGTGTAATGCCCCTGTGTGTCTGTTCTGGTGTCCAGACTTGACAGTCTGAGTGCACGAGACATTGTCATGCGCTGGATGCGGTTGTCATGGTTACAGTGCAGCAGAGATGAGCCTGTCTCCAGGGTTACCCGAGTGAGCGCACATGCAGGAAGATAGGAGGACCAGTAATGGGGGGAAAAACAAGCAAACACACACAAAAACCGCAATTTAACATAAACGTACTTAGCTGAGTTTCCAAATCTCTTCCTTTTTCCCACTCTCTCTCTCACACACACACACACACACAGCTGTTAATCTCATTCCAGTAAACAGACAGAACTGGCTCAGAGAGGTAATCTGCAGAAAACCTGCTTTTTGGACACACTGGGACAGCTGGCGTCAAACGCAGCCAATATACACACACAAGCGCTCTCATTTTTCTCATCCCTCTTTTTACAGTATGTCTCTCTGCTCTCTTTCACACACAAATACTGTGGGATGAATTGACTAAACAGCTTTGAGTGTAAAATTTCAGAGCAAAATTCTTTTTCCATTCACTCACCACACACAATCCAGTGGGCACTACTGTATCTGCTGCCATGAGTATTTAAATGAAGTCATTAACATGTCAGCACAAACACGCCTTTTAATATGCTAATTAAAGTGTTTTCTTGGCAAAAAATCAATAAATAAATAACATGATGCGTATACTGCCTGAAAAGACAGCAATACACAAATTTGCATTTCCCACCAATCAAGGCTGGAGTCATACATCAAATGATGATGAAGTGATGGACGAGCATGTGTGTGTGTGTGAAGCGTGTGCAGCTGAGTGTACTTTCAGCATGTTAAAGAGCAGACTGAGGTGGTGGTCTGCAGCGTCCTCTGTAACCTAGCACTCAAAACCGGTCTGTAAGATAGGGAACTGCAGTGTGCAAATAGCATTCAGCACTAATTTGTGTCCGTTTGTGCCGTTACATGATTTGCATAATTCCTTCAGTGCATCAGGTGCTAAAACAAAGCAGACTTCACATGCAAATAAACAACGCTATAGTGAAATCGCTTCGTTGCGTATTACAGAGAGAGTTACATATTCTGTGTGACTATTGAAACACAGACAGACAGAGTAGATGGACAAAACGATAGATGGATTTTTGCAGTGTATCTATCTTCCCCCAAACTCACTCACACACACTGTTGCACTCACTCGATGGACCAAATCATCCCATTTACACCTCCTGCCCCCTTAGGTTGCCATAGTAACAGCCTGTGTGGTGCTAGTGACCGATTGGTTGCCGGGGGCAACGTGCTTTCCAATCAAACCTGTTACTGGGGTCCTGACACCCCCCCTAGCTGAAAAACACAAAAAGATATAGAGCATTTATGAGAGGAAGAGAGATCCTACATTGCAACATCTCAACTGATATGGAACCTCATAATTGACCAAACTTGAGAGCTTCTTGCATGATGCATGACGTGCACAGGAAGCCCAGCTCACTGATCTCATTAAAGTTTATGTAAGTAACTTAGCCAGCAATATGAAACTCTAAAGCTGTGATTAAATCACTGGTGGTCGTTGTGCTGTTGGGTTCTAGCAGGTATTCCTACTCTACTCAAATCTCTCTCCGTCTAAACGTCCCTTAAAGGGGTGATGAACTGAGAAATCAAATGACATCTAAGAGGTCATCATGTTATAAGAATATTCTGTAAGTTTTCAGAACTGAAAACGTCCTTGTTAGTCCAATAAAAGCTTTTATTGACACCAGGCTCAACAAACGACTCATTTTTCAAAGTGGGAAACTATGACGTCAAAGAGGATGAAACACCACCCCCGCAGGAGAAGATCAACGCCTACTTCAACACGGCCGGTTTAGCCCCGCCCATCCATTCGTGGATTACACGCATAGCTAAATAACATAGATGCCTACCTCGTGATGACCAATCGGATCGAAAGTGAAACTCATTATAATATGCAAAACTGTTATCCACTCACAGCAGTGGGCGTTTACTTCCATGTCTTCAGTGCGAGACGAGCATAAAAACCAAGCGTTTTTCAGCAAGGCTTAAAACTAGGGTACAAAATACCCTATAACTGGTTCATTTTGATGTTTTTTTAATGTAAAACCAAGCGAACATCATAACTTGACCTCAGACAACAATACAATAAAATTTAAAAAGCCAGTTCATGACCCATGAACATATATGGAACAAAGAAAAATATGGCAATTTGAAACGCAGATAGACAGACAGATGGACAGACGGATAGACGGATGGATGGGTGGGTGGGTGGATGGATGGATGGATGGATGGATGGATGGATGGATGGATGGATGGATGGATGGATGGGTGGGTGGGTGGGTGGGTGGATGGATGGATGGATGGATGGATGGATGGATGGATGGATGGATGGATGGATGGATGGATGGATGGATGGATGGATGGATGGATAGATAGATAGATAGACAAACAGACAGATAGACAGATAGACAAATAGACAGACAGACAGATAGACAAATAAACAGATAGATAGACAGACAGATAGACAGATAGACAAATAGACAGATAGATAGACAGACAGACAGATAGACAGATGACACAGACAGATAGATGGGACAGACGGACAGACGGACGGATGGATAGATGGATGGATGGGGAAAATGCAACCTAGTTAATATTCATTAGCCAAGCTGAAACACACACTTTTCAGATCATTCCTGTCTGTGTTCAAATCCATTCTGCAGATTTTCCTCCGTCAGAAACAGAAAACATGAAGAGAGTCTGCAGATTTCATGCTGGGCTTCCCTGGAGATGTGGAAACCACCGTCAGAGATGACATGCTGAAATGGCTGACAGCAGCAGGAACAACTGTTCATCTTACTCAGAGACACAGCGCCACCTAGCCACGACAGCACACACTGACCGAGACACATCCACACACACACTTTAGAATCTGCAGCGCTGCACATAGCAGAGCACAACATTAAGCACTTAGTGGTTAGAGGACCGGTCCAATTAGGAAACATATTTCACAGTCTTTATAGGACTGACAAACACAACATCATTGCTGAGATTCCCACATGCCACATGTGTTACTAACAGCCCTGAAGAAAATCACACACTTATTTACCGCTTCACTCTGAAATTCCCAGACATCTCATAGTCACATTACTATCCAGAATCACATTTACTCGGTTTTATCCAACAGAATCTGTCAAGGACATATCCAAGTCAAATTTCACACAGAAAATTATATTGTGCTTAAAAAAACGGTAACACTTTAGTTTCTCACACACTTTAGTTTAGGGTCCAATTTTCACTATTAACATGATATTACTAGGATATTAGCTGTTTATTAGCTTTATTCTGCATGATCATATTCTACATCCCTTACATTCTATCCTTATATCCTTACTAGCAATAATTCAGAGTTTAATGAGGAATAATTATTAGTTAATAGTGAGAATTGGACCCTAAAGTGTGACCGACAGTTAACATTCGGTAATATTATCCATGTAACTTCACCGAAAAATCACAGCATTTGAACTGAATTGAACTGAATTATGATAAATCTAACTTTGTAACATCTGTTGAACTGAACTGAATTAACACTAAACTAAACTGAATAATAACACTATTGTCTTCTGTAGAGCTACTTACAGCTTAAATTCAATTAGTTTTATGACAGATACATTTACATATTGTGCAGCTGCTTCGAAATAATATGTATTGTATAAAGCGCTATATAAATTTACATTTTTTAAAAAACATTTTTAGACTGTTAGGTTAAGGTTAGTAGAATAAGACAAGTACTTTCAAAGTTACTTATAGTCAGTAGAATGATCTGTTTAGGAGCATCAGAATAAAGTGTTAGCAGATATCAAAGGAGACTTTAAAAAAACTTTTGCTGATAATTTACTCATCCCCAAGTCATCCAAGATGTCCATGTCTTTCTTTCTTCAGTCGAAAAGGAATTAAGGTTTTTGATTTCAGGATTTTTCTCCATATAATGGACTTCAATGGGGTCCAAACGGTTCAAGGTCCAAATGAGAGTTTCAGTGCAGCTTCAAAGGGTTTTAAACGACACCAGACAATGAATAAGGGTCTTATCTAGCGAAATGATCGCTCATTTCAAAAATAAATAAAAAAATAAGTTTTATAAGCACAAATGCTCGCCTTGCTCTGTTCTGTGATGCGCGTTCGTGACTCTCCAGTTTGAACTCGTTCATCAAAATGAACAAATCTTTTTTCGAGTCATTTGGTTCACTCAACGAACAAAATGAATGAAATGACTCGAAAAAAGATTTGCTCATTTTGATGGACATTTTCATCTTGGATGACATGGGGGTGAGTAAATTATCAGCAAAAGTTTTTTAAAGAGATCTACTCCTTTAAGTAGAGTCTACTAATACTCTAATGACTGCTAGTTGACATGTAGTTGGAAAGTTAGGAGAATGTCTAAAGTATAGACTATCGGAAAACCACCCAAACCACTAGTTGACAGCTCACCAAAACTTGCAAATTTGTATATTTCTTTGTCTAAATAAAGTTGTGCCGGATGTAAATACATCAACATTTGGTAATGTTTCTTATGTTTTCCTCCACCTATTTCTTTAGGTACGTGGCCTGTGTGTAAACTTAACTTTGCACCATTTAATCAGAGACATTATAAATAGAGACAGCAAAAGCTCATTGACAGAAAACCTCTAATAGTTTCAAATATTCAGACAGTTTAATTAGTTGGCAAAGAGCTTGAAGAGGAAAACAAACAATGTTTTTCAACACAATATTTCATTTCCTCTGGATGGAAACCCCACACTAAAGACACACACACACACAGCGGCAGGCCAGTGTCCTGATGAATCACAGTCCATCTCTGTGTCTCTCCTCCTCTGAGGATCAGAGCGGTTATAAACCTAATGATCTGCCTAAAGACTGCACTTTAAAGGGAAAGAATTCTCTCATCGTTTATTAATCCTCAATCCATCACTGATGCGAGTCTATATAGAAGTGAACAGGTGCGTGACGGTTTATCCATGCGACCCCATAGGATGAATCAATGCCTTCTGAAGAATAACAATAGGTGTGTTAGAAAGATACTAATGTTTTAAACTATAAACCATTAGGGTTGTGACTAGATATCATGATATTAAAAGACATAGACATATTTCTCATCAAAAGCTGTCTCGTAAATCAGCATGAGGTTAGAACTGAAGTGATATTAATTACAAGATGATTAGGGCTGACATGATTCCTCGAATAAATTTGTGTGCCCTACTTAAAAAAAAATCCTCAACTGCAATTTATACATGTCACATATGCATATTAGCATATGCAATTTATATACCAGTTTATATCTCGCAATTGCGACTTTATATCTTGCTATTCTGACTTTATATCTCACAATTGCAACTTTATATCTCGCAATTCTGACTATGTATCACAATTGTGACTATATATATCACTATTCTGACTTTATATCTCGCAATTGACACTTTATATCTCGCAATTCTGATTTTATATCTCGCTATTCTGACTATATCTCGCAATTGCGACTTTATATCTCGCAATTGCGACTTTATATCTCGCTATTCAGACTTTATATCTCGCAATTCTGACTTTATATCTCGCTATTCAGACTTTATATCTCGCAATTCTGACATTTTTTCTCAGAATTGTGAAATTTAAACTCGCAAGTTATCAGGCCAATTCAAAGGGGAAAAAAAAGACTAATTTTGTTTCCCCTCAGAATAGTTTATATCTAACAATTTCGACTTTATTTCACGCAATTCTGACTTTATAACCAGCAATTGCAACTTTATATCAATCGATTCTGACTTTATAACATGCAATTTCAAACTTAAATCATGCATTTCTGACTTTATATCACACAATTCTGACTTTATATCTCGAAATTGCGACTTTATATCTCACTATTCTGACTTTATATCTCGCTATTCTGACTATATATCTCGTTATTGCGACTTTATATCTCGCTATTCTGACTTTATATCTCACAATTGCGACTTTATATCACGCAATTCTGACTTTATAACCTGCAATTGCGACTTTATTTCACACTATTCTGACTTTATAACATGCAATTGCGACTTTATATCAATCAATTCTGAATTTGTAACATGCAATTTTGACTTTAAATCATGCATTTCTGACTTAATTTCACGCAATTGTGAGAAAAAAGTCAGAATTGTGAGATAAAAAGTCGCAAGTAGGCCTACCTTTTTTATTTTTCATTCTGTGGCGGAAACAAGCATAGGCAGCATAATTAATGTGCTTTCTACAGAAAAATGATGGATGATTTTATTCAGCTGAGGATAAAGGGTGACACAGACACGAACACTCATAATGAAATGAAAACTGGAAGCGTGTTTGCGTGCGCCGCTTCCAGAATCCGAACGCAGATAAGACTAACAGACTGAACAACATCAAACTCCAACACAATGTTCATGCACCGAAAGAACAAAAGATGAGAGGGGCACAATAAGGACATGAGAAGAAAAGAAGAAGATGAAATAGAAACAAACAATCATTGCTTTGGAGACGGTACATCAGAGAGAGAGGAAGACTTGGAAAGAAAGAAAAGGACACAGGCAGAGACACTTCATCTGCTGATCATGTCATGAGGAAAGAGTGCAAAGATAAGACGAAAGAATAACAGACGCACAGATAGAGAGAGAGAGTCAGAGAGAGGGCGCGCATAATGGATAGCAGATGTTAGAGACGCGGTCAGCGGGGAAATCTGCCTTTATGAGGGAATAATTCCATCATTTGTGTGTGAAAAACACTGTATTTTTCCATTCTTCACATGTGAGTGGCCTTAATGACACGATTAAACATCTCCATGTGCGTGTGCAGCAAAACCAGGTGAAGATAATGACATATGGACCAGCTGTGTGGCAACCTTAAGCACTTTCACTATAATCTAATTCAGAATCTCAGTAACGTTTATTCATTTTTAAGTGGCCAATACAACAGCTTCAGCATGAGGTTTCCATGAACATCTCAAGCTGACGTTCCCTGGAAAATGTCAAAGTTTGAGGTTCAACTAAAGTTTGTCTCTTAACTTGGTGGAACTGAAACACACAGCTGATCACGGGATTTCAACATGAAGAATAAAACAGCTTTTTCTAGTGCACTGACTACAAAGAACAGCAAGTGCATTATGATTGTTTTGCTACAGAGTGTCAAAAACGGTCAAAAATTATAAAATTAAAATATAAAAAAAAACAACCTTGAAAAATTTGAGTCTCTCATGCCAAGATAGGCTGCATTTATTTGAACAAAATAAAGTAAAAACGGTAATATTGTGATATTTTACAGTTTCAAATAAATTAGGGCTGTGCAAAAATTAATTTCGATTAATTGCATCCAAAATAAAAGTCTGTGTTTTCATAATATATTTTTGTGTGCTGTATATAATTATTTTGTATATAAGTATAAATACACACACATGCATGTATATATTTAAGAAAATGTGTTATTCATATTTAAAATATTTATATAATATAGATTATGTATTTATTTATATATATATATATATATATACAGAATTTAAGCGCAAATAATTCTTAAATATATACATGCATGCATAGGTATTTATATATATAAAATAATTATATACAGCACACACAAATATATTATGTAAACACAGACTTTTATTTTGGATGCGATTAATCACAATTAATTTTTGCACAGCCTTAAAATAAATGCTTCTAATATATTTTAAAATTTAAATAAAATTACATTTGTGTCACATGATCATTCAGCACTCAATCTAATATGCTGATTTGCTGCTCAAGAAACATTTCTAATTATCATTAGTGTTAAAAAATGATCAGTCATGTTTGATCAATTTAATGCATTCTTGCAAAATAAAACTATTGATTTCTTTCAAACAGATCCCAAAAATGGTAGAGTGCACTAAAATGTAGCAAAGTAGATAATCACTAATGAATAAAATAATTCCAAACTGAAGAAAAATAAAGTGCTGATTAAGATACGTGTGGCAAAAAGAGAACGAGACGTCTGTCAATATGAAGACTTTCTTTTTTAATTTAGCACAACACTCTCCAATTAATCGTGCACAATAAAACGAGGAACACGCATTAAAAAAGTAAAACTCATTTTAGAAGGATCAGAGAGCATTCCATCTAGTTTCCTTCCTTTAGCTCTTTTATTTGTCTCTTGTCCTCTCACTCTGTAGTTTATCTCGCGAGTGAAGAGAGACAGGACGTGCTGTGCATGCTCAGATTTCACATTTCTGATCATCAATCATATTCACAGACATGATTTCATTATCTCAGACACTCTCTCTCTCTCTCCGAGTGATCGAGCAGATAAACCAGTGCCATGACACCGAGGCCGACATTCCCTGAGGACAGATGTGTGTGGTCTCGCCCTATTGTGTTATCACAAGAGTCTTTCTGAAGGATTTCATTTACTGAGCACAATCATAAGGCATTGTCTGTGATTTTTCTGTCTGGTTATTTGAGATAAACGGTTAGAACGCTCCCTGATTGATTGAGCACTTTGAGAATCGCATGGATATTAAATGAACCTTTACAAAAATATGCAGCTATCTAAAATAAAATAGCTATTAGGTGTCTAACTATAACCATAAGGCTTTAAAATTGTTCTCACTGTAAGATAATATGGGAGCGTATGCACAATAGCGATAAAGACACAGAGAAAAGATATTGTTGTAATCACTTTCAGAGTGATTTTTGTCCAACTGATGAATGATAAAAACATTGACAGCCAATAAAACTGAATCTTCAAAGCGAGCACTGCAATTATGTTCACAGAACATAACCGCAGCACAAATTTGGAATAAACATAACATTGATGAGCCATCAGTGTCTGTAAAGGAATGGTTCACCACAAAAATGTATATTTTATGATCATTTTCATTCTGTTGTCCCAGCTAACATGGAATGTTCTTAGAACTCTGGCTAATTCTCTGGCAAGCTCTCTCAATGTTATGAGCAAATGCTCTTCCATTAACATTAATTAAATGTTCATTTAAAGTTATCTGGCCTTTAATAATGTTCTCAAACCATTAGCACAAAAACATTATTTATGTTTTTCCTGAAATGTTTTACAGCGCATTCGTCTACAGTATGTTTTTCATCATTTTTTTTTTAATATTACGACACGTTTTCAGAACATTTAGAAAACATTCTAAAGTAAAGTTCTATTAATGTTTGGAATGTTCCCTTAAATGAACAGTTCACCAAAAAATGAAAATCAAGTCATCATTTAGGCTCACCGTTGTGTTGCTCTAACGTCCTATGCCTTTTTTCTTTTTCGAGCCGCAAAAGGAGAATTTTTTCAAAAATTGTCCCGCTCGTGCTCGTCCTAATAATTAAGGATTATTAGGAACACGTGTTCAAGTTCTCATTAATGCAGTTATCTAATCAACCAATCACATGGCAGTTGATTCAATGCATTTAGGGGTGTGGTCCTGGTCAAGACAATCTCCTGAACTCCAAACTGAATGTCAGAATGGGAAAGAAAGGTGATTTAAGCAATTTTGAGCGTGGTTGATGGTGCCAGACGGGCCGGTATGAGTATTTCACAATCTGCTCACTTACTGGGATTTTCACGCACAACCATTTCTAGGGTTTACAAAGAATGGTGTGAAAAGGGAAAAACATCCAGTATGCGGCAGTCCTGTGGGTGAAAATGCCTTGTTGATGCTAGAGGTCAGAGGAGAACGGGCCGACTGATTCAAGCTGATAGAAGAGCAACTTCGACTGAAATAACCACTCGTTACAACCGAGGTATGCAGCAAAGCATTTGTGAAGCCACAACACACACAACCTTGAGGCGGATGGGCTACAACAGCAGAAGACCCCACCGGGTACCACTCATCTCCACTACAAATAGGAAAAAGAGGCTAAAATTTGCAAGAGCTCACCAAAATTGGACAGTTGAAGACTGGAGAAATGTTGCCTGGTCTGATGAGTCTCGATTTCTGTTGAGACATTCAGATGGTAGAGTCAGAGTTTGGCGTAAACAGAATGAGAACATGGATCCATCATGCCTTGTTACCACTGTGCAGGCTGGTGGTGGTGGTGTAATGGTGTGGGGATGTTTTCTTGGCACACTTTAGGCCCCTTAGTGCCAACTGGGCATCGTTTAAATGCCACGGTCTACCTGAGTATTGTTTCTGACCATGTCCATCCATTTATGGCCACCATGTCCCCATCCTCTGATGGCTACTTCCAGCAGGATCACAAAGCTCGAATCATTTCAAATTGGTTTCTTGAACATGACAGTGAGTTCACTGTACTAAAATGACCCCCACAGTCACCAGATCTCAACCCAATAGAGCATCTTTGGGATGTGGTGGAACGGGAGCTTCGTGTCCTGGATGTGCATCCCACAAATCTCCATCAACTGCAAGATGCTATCCTATCAATATGGGCCAAAATTTCTAAAGAATGCTTTCAGCACCTTGTTGAATCAATGGCACTTAGAATCGAGGCAGTTCTGAAGGCGAAAGGGGGTCAAACACAGTATTAGTATGGCTTTCCTAATAATCCTTTAGGTGAGTGTATACCTCCAGAACATTTGGAATATACGGGATCGGATCATTGTTATACCTTTGCATCTTTTAAAAAAAAGTCTATTCACTGCCATTTTATGGACATGTTTTTTTCATTCTCCAGTCGTGGTCCTCAAAAGAAAGAAGAGCATACGGCATTAGAACAACACCAGGGTGAGTAAACGATCACTTAATTTTCATTTTAGGGTGAACTATCCCTTTACAGCTCCAATGAAAGCTGGCGTAGGCACATATTAATTCCCAGTGTAAACACATTTCGCGCATGAAGCACAACTTGATATGTGTATTAACTAAAAACTGTTTTTTCAGGGTGGAATTGATCCTGAATTAAAGGTATTCCAGTTCGTGGAATTCTCTGATCGCTGTAGCCGCGAGGATAAACTCCATTTTTGAACGTTTCAAACCAGCTTAAACTTCCCAAACACATTCTCGTCTTTCAGAGCACTCGGGACACACACAATACCCGCAAAATCCTTGAAAATGGTGTCTCTGCCTTAAGGGCTTAAGAGGAGAGGAAAAGAGACTCTTTGTATGCCATTCTCGGCTGATTAGAGGAAACATTCCCAGGATTCCTCAGTGGCAAGAACGGGTCCATCGCCCCTGGCAACATTCCTATGCCCCCATTCATGCTTATGGATGAGAAAAGAAGAGAAAAACACACCAATCTGACACTAATATGAGCTCTGTAATCTATCAATAGACATTTGAAGTGACAATGATAAAGAAAGACAGCTTGGAGGACTGTACAAAAAAACTTGCCAGCAGTAAGAATGTCAATTTATGACAAACGATTGAGGAAATTCCAAAGCCTAAAAGCCTTGAAACTGACCAATCAAATAAAGTATATGCTGATTCGAGACATTTTTTTTCCAGAAAGAATATCATACTAGACTCACTATCCTTGGGTACACCAGCTTTAAGTCTCTGATATACTCACAGCGAAGGCTTTGAGGTAAAACGAAGTTCGAGATAAGTGACCAGCCCTAGCGAACATCTGACGCCACACACACGGCTGAGATCCACGTTTAGATGAATATGCAAATAAGTTCTGCACGCTTTCCTCTCAATAACAAAATAAACACACAACAAAAATTTGAAAACGCGGATATGCTTGAACAGGCTCTGCAATTCGACACTTATCCATAGCACTTTATACAATAGATTGTTTAAGGCTATGTTTACACAGAAACGATTCTGAAGAGAAAACGCAAAAGTGGCAATGCGTTATCACTTTTTATACCATGGTCTGGGTGAATACTCGATTCTGATTGGCTGCAGGGTGTCCGTTAAAAAGTGATAGAGGACACCTAGTAAAGTAGTTCTGGTGAAACTGCCTGTTTACCGTTCGAAATTAATAAATAAATGCGCTGCCTACAACGGCTGTGAGTAACCATAGCAACAGGCAGTCACATGCTCTATCATCTAACGTTAGATATTATAGCCTAATACAACAATGAGCGACTTCGTGCTATTTCTTTTAACATTTATGGAGAATATGGCAACTTTGACGACTGGTATGCTGCTGAAGAAAGAAAAAAAGTAAATAAAACGGAGAAAATTACACCGCTGCTGCTCTGCTCCATTGAACTCTATTGGTAACGACGTAACTTGCGACCATAGTTGGCTAACGATGCTTTCGGGAAACGCGCCCCTGAATGAGACCCTGCGGGAGTTTTACGCAGCTGTCCAGACAACCAAGGCAGGAGAAGAGTAACGTTACAGCGTTTCAAGCCTAAGGAGTCTGAGGCAAATGACCGTCTCTTTGATCTGATTAATTTATTGCCCTCTATAACATTAAGCGCAAATCGCTGGAGCTCAGAGCTAATTGTTTTTTTTATTGTTGTTTGATTAATTGTTTTATGTGTAATAAAAAAAACTATGCCTACCTTTGTGTTTCATGAAAAAAAATGCATTTGTGAACCTGAAGGGATACGAGCTAAGCGGACTATAAATATCTCCGGTTGCTAAACAGTCAAGCAAGGCAAGTTATTATTTGTAAAAACTAGATTTAGCCTAATTAAAATATAAACTAATGTTTTAAAAATGTTTTATTTGGCAAGTGACCATTGTCAATGGTCACTTGCCAACGTGACCCTCCGCTGCGCGTCGGCCGGTTTACGCCTCGCCGTCGTCCATTAAAACATGACAACGGACACCTCGTCGGGCATTAACCCTTACTTATTCTGCGTTTAGACGAGCATCACAGTCATGTTAAAAACATAAAAGTATTCACAAATCCATAAAAGATTCATCAGCTTGTCGACAAGATCCATAATTCTGCTTAATGCTTTGCGTCATCTGTATACGCCTTTGTTATTGTAACAGGTTAGCGACCCCTGGTGGCGAAAAATCCTACATATTGTACCTTTAAAACTGCGTTTTTGAGACTGTCTTCGGCTCACTACAGTTTTAAGGAGAAAATACTCAACAATGGTGTTGACTTATGAATTTGAAGTCTTAAAGCGTATTAAAACCACCACATAGACATAAAACAACATTAAAAGCTTGATTTTCACCACAGTGGGACTTTAAGAAATCCTGAGCCCAATCAGACGGCAATAAAAACAGCTTCACTATAGCAAAAAAAAGCTTGCATTACTCCATTACTGACAGAGCAGAGAAAGGGAGGCACGGCTCAATTCTACAGTCTGTCTCAGGAATACAGATTACGCAAAACGGAATAAAGACGAGGAACATTGTTTCCATGGTAACCGTCCTCCCAGTCTTATCCGAGGGTCTGACTATAGTGCCTCCCAGTTTTTTTCTTCTTTTTTCTCTCTGGATAATAAGAACATGGACCACCTGGAGGGAGACCAGACTAGTTAGTGACTGAAGCTGAGAGCTAAAAACAGGGTTCCCACAATTCATTTGAGATTACTGGGTCATCATTTTATAGATATTGCACTTACAATGGAGAGAAAACAAAGAAAGAACATGTTTGCTTGCTTGAGTCAATAAAAAGTAAATACATCAGTTCCCTCATGAGATTTCGACCTCACATTTAAAACTGCATTTGACATCTAAAAAGCAACAGCAGCTAAAAAAAGGTAATGACAACTTTGCATAAGTGATGCCAAACCGATGGAGAAAATCACAGGCTGCCCTCTGCGAGCTCTAGAGATTTAGTCTCAGCGCTGCCAAGCCACACACACACAGATCTCTGCCACGTTTTCTACCACAAACTCATTATACCTAAAGCAAACACTGGCAATGGCGTGGCAGGTCAATTAAATACAGAAGAAGAAGATGCCAACCACTACACTGCAAACCCAAAGTGATGAAGAGGAGAAGTGTGTGCCACTGCAGTCCAATCTCAATCACAGAGCATTACACACAGCTTTCTACATTTGTTAAATACCAGAATGTCATTTGAAACGTTATTGGGGAATATTTTTGCCTCATTCTGCACATATTAGATCTCATAGTGGCTGATTATCTTGCCTTCTAATATTGCCATATATAGAAAATCATGCTTTGTTAATCACATAAGTTAAAAAGTCAAAATTATGAGAATCTAAGTCATAAAATTGACAATAAATTGAAAAGAAATTGACAAAAAGGTCATAATAATGTCGATTTATAATTTATTTGTCATATTTATGACTTTTTATCTAATTTTATCAATTAAGAGAAGTTCATTTTTTAGCATTTATTTCTTTTCTTTTATTTGATTTTTTTGACTTTCATCTTATAGTGACTTAATGAGATTATTCAGACTCATAAATGACTTTTATGTCAAAATTCTGAGAAACTATTAACTATTTTTTGTCATATTTATAGTTTTATCACATCATTTTGACTTTTTAACTTAGAATTATGACTATCCTTCCGACTTAAATGACAATCATGTCAAAATTGAGAAATTGAAAAATTTGAAATTGACAGTCCTGACTAGTTATAATGACTTTTTATCTTATAATTAAGACTTAGATTGCCATCATTCTAACTTTGTTTGTAGTTCATGTCAAAATTATCGCTTTTTATGCCATAATTATGATTGACCATGTATAAAAATGTTTTTTTTTTCCCTGAACCAGCAGAAATGGGCTTCCAAAGGAAAAAAAAATCCAATATGAAGAGAAATATATATATTTTTGTCATCCAAGTATTGATACAATTCAATACAACCAAAAATGTAACCCAATATTTGCATATTATACGAGTATTACATTGTTAGTTTAGCATCATATTAACGCTATACACATATATTGCAGGCAAAACTATGTTTTTTACTTTTTTTTTTTACAAATCACAGGAACATAGAAAATAGAGAGCAATACCCATAGGTCTTGGAGACTTACATTTCTTTGTCCCTTTAAACTTTGATAAGCCCTCCTACAGTAGTGCATGCTGGGAGATGTGAAGTGTCCAAACTAAAAGAACAAAAACAGGCCAACATCAGCAGCATTCAGACAGAAACACTTCACAGACTCACCATCTGAAGAGCGATCAGGTGTGTGTGTGTGTGTGTGTGTGTGTGTGTGTGTGTGTAACAGTGAAGGACTCTTCAGGTTAAACACACGACTGAAAGGCTGAAGGAGCCTAAAGTAATTGAAAGGGTTTTAGACTGACAGGAAAGTTAAAGAGTGACGAGGAGAGTTCATTAAGAATCTCATTATTTTTAATTGGCTTGGTTTAATGTATAGGAATGGGATAATGAGCCGACACGCCTCTTTCCGTTTCTTTCTCTGTTTCATATATCTCTCCAACTCACAACTGCTCAAATACTAACTTTCTCAAAACACAAACTTTTCTTAGGATCTTGAAAGACAACAGAGTATAGATGTTTCTTCAACATACTGGTTTGTTCTAAACCATCTACAATGAATTCAGCTTGAACCACTTATGTATAGATACCATACCAGTCTGATATATAATCACATTTTTTTTTAAACTTCGTGGTTGACTTTTTAAACACTCTAACTTAGCTCACAGGATTGATATCACTATTATTTGCACACGCCTCAGAACAGTATCCCACAATGCAATGCGTTCAACTAGACAGTTAACCGCTATTCTCTCTTTTTTCATCTCTTTCTTGACTTTAATCCAGATAGCCAAAAGTTAAGAGAGTTTAACACAAAACTAGATTGAAAATGCAAAATAACTATTTCTGAGATGATTGTATGCCAATCACTGAATTAAACATGCAACAGGCTATAGTGAGGCCTTGTGACAACCATGTAGCACTGTTTTAAATTTTAGTCCTGTACATTACTTCTTAACATGTATAAAGCATACAGTAAATGTAGCTCAGGAACACAGCGCCACAGAGGAAAACAGCAAAACACTCCTTATAGTAACACAAATATCTGTAAACATAGAAAGCTAAATTAACCATATCAACCACCCCACCATAAATTTAAAAATTTAATTTTAAAACGGGGAAAAATATATATATCCCTTCCAAAAATTGCTCCAAAGAGATGTGTTCTACATGCCAAAACCAATGGTTTTAATTCACAGGTTTGGCTCAAGTCTGCCATCTGCTGTCCTCAACAGAACCTACCGTGTTTAAAGTCAGACTATATTTAAAAGGTTCATTAGTTAATGTACCAACTAACATGAAATAACAATGAGCAATACATATGTTACAGCATTTATTAATCTTTGTTAATACAAATAAAGCTGTTGTTTGTTCATGTTAATTCAATGCATTAGCTAACTAATGTTAACATATTACAATTTTAATAATGTATTAGTAAACGTTAAAATTTATATAACAAGGATAATAAAAGCTGCAGAATTATTGGGCCTTATTGTTAATTCTTAGTTCATATTACCTAAGGGGGTTAACTAATGTTAAAATGCCCTTTAAATGAATGCCACGCCCACCCGATGTAAACTCTGCATTGATTAAAACGACTGAAATTATGAGGTGTATGTTTTAATAGTGTTAATAGTTTTAATAGTGAAATGCTTCTCTTGAAGATACATCTAGACCCTCTTGTTTTTACAGAAAATGCAATCAGTTGAGTAAAATATCTCACCTGTTGAGTAATAACGTGTCTTCGTGTCACTTTTACAGCATCTCAAATCCCCCAGTTGTCGTCATCTTCAAAAAAAAAAAAAAAAAAAAGAAAAGAAAAAAAAAGGCAAAGCCAAAATTGTTTCTCGTTTCATTACAGCTCTTTCGCATTGTCTTTTCCTCTGTTTGGCGTTTTTGTTTGTTTGTTTGTTTTTTAATGGGTCATTCCCCAGAGGTCCGAGATTTAACCATGGATTTAACTTGCTCTATCAACATTTCTTGCTCGTTGTGACAACTAACATACTGGTATGTCACTCCCACACCATAAACTTAAAGAAATACGCTTATTTTACGCAGCCGTCATTTTGAAATGGCTCAGACAGGCAGGAAGAAAACCGGAAGTGTCGCTTTAAATCATTGGAGTCGCGAATGCGATGACATTTGTTGTTTAATTAAGAAATTTGTTATTCTAAACACATTTCTTTCATACAAAGAAATGTTCATAGGCCTACATTTCTTTCATAGTTTAGAATATATACAGTGAAATGTATAAATACATTTTTTAAATAGGCCTGGAGCTGTCAAGCTCCAAAATATATCCAAAATCATATATAGACCATTTCAAAAGATGTAAACAACACTGGTCCAGAAGCACTTCCTGTTTCAGTTTGTAACTGTTTTCTTTATTTCACATGTAAAGAAAACTTCTTAAAGATGAATGTTTAACTTTTTGATTCAATTTTAAATGTTCTGTTGGTTGTGTTTTATCCCAGCTTTTATGTAGTGTTAAAAAACTGAAACAGGAAGTGCTTCTGGGCCAGTGTTGTTTACATCTTTTGAAATGGTCTATAAGTATTATAAAAGTAGTGCTATGAGTTGTGTGCTATATGCCAAGTCTTTTTCTAAACTTTATTAAGTTTAACTTATAGGTGCAATATATTTTAAAAAAACAGCTTTTAAAACAAATCACCAATTTGCATGATATTGCTTTTAATGGTGATGTTCATTGGAAAAATAGAGGACAATATAATTGTAAAAAGTATTGACAGTTTGACACCCGTTTTCAAATAATTCCAGCAGATTATAGTTGAAGCAAAGGTCTTGAGAAACACTGTAGAGATGCAGCATGCAAGATACTCTGGAGGTTGTATTCACCTAAAGATGGGGCTCACCTTAAAACTAGATGCCTAAAATATTGGCCTGCAGTTTAAACCTATATTGGCATAGTGTTTTTGTGTCAATATAGGACAAGTGACAAATAAATGAGAACACAAATTATCCTTAAATTAATAAACCACGTCACCCAGGATCATCTGGATGAAATTCTGAGCACAGATATCACATTTACTATTTCAGACTATAATTATGAGAAGGTGAAGACAAGGACAGGAAGATAAAGTGGACATCACAGGAAACAACAGGCGCATTTAGTGAAATAATAACTTTTTTTTTTGTAACTTTTGCATGACATTTTTTTCATTCCACACCAAACACTAAACAAGGCCATAGAGCATCAGCAGAATGAATGAAGCATCTCTCCATTTCCATTCTCAATGCTAGAATAACTTGCATACGATTTAAAGGTGT
Source organism: Cyprinella venusta (assembly GCA_038021265.1). Lineage (NCBI taxonomy): Eukaryota > Metazoa > Chordata > Actinopteri > Cypriniformes > Leuciscidae > Cyprinella > Cyprinella venusta. Next base: position 34,458,247 of record CM075869.1, on the reverse strand, counting down.
TAATATTTCAAGAGAAGCTAACTTTAAAAAAAGAAGCCAGAGACCTATATGCCAGAAAAAAAAGAAACATAAATATATTTTTTTAATGTGAAAGACTATTTTCTAATCCTATAAGAATGATGAACAGCTTAATCGATTACAGCTAATCAGGAGCCCTGGCAATTAATTTGCTTTCTCCCACTGAAATCTCCAAAGAATAACATTAATGTACATATACGGCAGGTACAAATGGCAACGCGAGATGACCTCTCCTCATTAGCCGATAGGTGCTTTCTCTGAACTGTCTTAGTGTTTCATCGCAGGTCATTTTTAGGAGAGCCAGAGCAAAAAACAGATCACCCCTTCACCAGCTCTGATTAGAGAACACACTTCAGATGACCGCTAGCATGTTAATTTCATTCGCAGGAGGAGACCCGCTCAATGGACTGGTGAAATCATGAGCAGGTGTGACTGTAGACTAGGAGTTAAATACATTAAGCATGGTTCACTTTGGGTACAGCAACGTCTCGTGTCGGTTTCGGACCAGAATTCCCTCCACCAGATTCTCACTCCCAGTTCTCCCAGTCTGCATCTTCCAACTGGTGAAGAGATTAAAATAATAATAAAAACCAAATTTATAACTGGTATTAACATTCATCTCAGTGAACATCACAAATGGAGAGCGAAAACTATCTATGTTTAGTCATTCAGAGTGGGTCAGATATGCATATGACCACACTGCACTGTGTGAATGCTATCCTGATGCGTCACATGTCAATGACTTAAGCGCTAAAGCAAGAACTGTGAGCTGCCCATACATACACATGCACAAGACACCTAGTATATGTGAAACTAGGGTAAAGGCATCTACCAAATTACACATCTGGAGTTCGATTAACATGTACGCGGACGTGCTAGAAAAAACACAAGCAAGAAAAATTCCCATTTGATGATCAACAAAACAAAAAAGATAAAACCACTGCGCTCAACTGTTTTTGGGTGTGTAGATCTGTAGAAATATCATTGCTTTCATATGAAAAGCAACGGTCAGAAAATAAAATAGATATTATTCCGTATTAGGAGTGGGCGACATGACCAAAATCTTATTTCACAATATGAGAAATTTGATTTCACAATAAATTTGATTTCACAATATGAGAAATTTTACTTCACAATAATGATATACTGTACATCACAATCTAGTTTTTTTTGTTTTTTTACATAAATTAAACAAAAGTAATACAACAAAGGTCTCAATAGTGCTGTGCTATGCTTATATATATATATATATATACATATATATATATCTATCTATCTATCTATCTATCTATCTATCTATCTATCTATCTATCTATCTCCAATCTAGAGTGATTAAAATGCATTCATTTTTTGTGTAATTAATTAATGCGTTAAAGCCTGAATTAATTAATCTTAATTAACACGTTAAAGTCTGGGCTCTAATATATATATATATATATATATATATACACATACCACGATATAGCAAAATATTTTATACCGTCACCACGATATATACAGTCATACCACCTAATATTCTGTATTGTTCCTAAACATGGTATTAGGGTCTTTGTTATTTCTAGTTTATCGTTAACCATCATAAAGGACAAACCTCTCCCGTTGCGTCTATTTTTGACAAAGCCATCTGAACCTCCTCCTCTGTCATATCCAGATCAAAATCCTTCTCCCAGTCTTCACTCACATCCGTACTCGAACCTACACATGTAAACACACACAGTGCAAACATTACATCAGCAATCAAGACAAGATTTCAAGATCTCTTATGCTCACCAAGGCTGCATTTACTTATAAAAACTAATTACACATAACTGTTTTCTATTTCAATATATTATAGAAATGTTTCGGATTATTATCAATGTTGAAACAGTTAATATTATTGCGGAAACGGTGATAAAAAAAATCATGATTCTTTGTCAAACAAAACAGTGTTTGAAATAGAAACATTTTGTAACATTATAAATGTCTTTATGGTCATTTTATCTGATGCATCCTTCCTTGCTGAATACAAGTATTCATTTCTTTAAAAAAAAAAAACCGTACAGACAAAAATTTGTAACGGTAGTGTATGTTAAAACTTTGCAATGCTGGTTGTTTTAATGTTAAACAAAAAATTTGAGTGAGCTATTACTTGTCAGTACAAGATCTTGACCAAAAATGTATGCACATCACAAAATTATTTCCATCAAGAGGTGGATCATTTTTTTGTTAAGTTCTTGTATTGTCAATGCAAGAGTCCAGCACTCTGTAACACTTGCAATGAATTTAAGGTATGGACTCAAGAGGTGCATCAATTCAGAATGATTCTTCATGCTCCTCACAACCATTCTTTCACAATCTGAGCCTGATGAATCTTGACATTGTCATCCTGGAATATGATCATGATGTTTCTTGTGTATTTACTAGTACTGTGAAACGATTAAAATATTTAATCGCGATTAATCGCATTAATGTCATAGTTAACTCGCGATTAATCGCACATTTTTATCTATTCTAAATGTCTCTTGATTTTTTTTCCACATTTTTTTTCTCATTTTAATGCTCATATCAACATGGAAAAGTGTATTGGCTTGCTTTGAGCAAGAAAATACTTGTGCAGAAATACTGACGAGGTCCTGATATAGACGAGGGGGCAGAGAATTCGCATCATCTGTGTGTGTGTGTGTGCTTGGTGTGTTTCTGATCCGAAACCAGCCCAATTTTTTATCCACACACCCAAAGAAATTTTTGCCCGCAAAATAGATTGCAAAACCGCCCAATCTGCAGGCTGTGCCATTTTACTGGATGTCGCAGCAAGGGATTTGCTAATATTCAAGGATTTTTGGATATGGTATCGGATCATATTTTTTTTCCCCCTGCAATCTCGGATCTAGAGTTCTGGGCCAGTCTCGGCACGATACCGATGCTGTCGATCGGATCGGGACATCCCTAGTATTTTACTTATTTATTGATCTATACAGTTAGTACAAATTATTGTGGGGGCTTCCTCACCTTTTTTGCCATTATTGGAGGGTGTGGATTTGCCGCTGTCCGAGTTGAGCTCAAACACTCTGAGGTCTTGAGCCATGTCCTCTCTGGCGGGCTCCTCACGCTGCGCGGGTCGCTCCTCCGGGACCGTCTCCTGTAGACTGGCCTCTGAGAGCTTCTGAGAGACCTCATCATCGATGTGCGACAGCTGCGTGACTCTGATGGTGACAGAGTCCGCTTGATTCTCGATCTGGGTGGGGAAACTGACGCTCTCACTGCTTACGGAGGGGGTGACGTCAGATGCTACGTTGCTGGAGGAAACCATCACTTGAGGAGGAGAGGAGCTTTCAGGGGTCTCTATCGTCACCGCAGGGACACGTGCCTCCTCCGCAGGGGGTGTGAAATCTAAGCGAGATGAAGACACGGCCCCAAGAAACTCACCTGCGGATAGAGAGAGAAAATATGCTGATAAAGGAACACAAATACTTTGCTTGCTAAACCTAGTGAGCTTCCTACCAAGCAGACGGACAGCTCACAAAGTTTTAGAACGGACACAAAGGTTTAGCTAGTCAATACCTTCTTCGTCCTCTTCCTCCCAGCCAAGACTCTCAGAAGTCTTGCGCTCTGCTCTCTGCTTCAACGCTACCCTCCTAGCCTCTTCCTGAAAACACACACGCACACACACACATATTTTATGATATACAAAATGTTTTTGTGCAATTATTATACGAGTATAGACATGTTAAAGGTAGCTGTGGAAGCCCTAAAACAGCAAAAATATTCAATAAATAACATTGTTTTTTAAAAATGGTCATAACATAGACAATAATGGCACAATTAAAACAAAGCATATTTATTTACATTTTAATGCTAGAAGATATAGACCCTGGAATGTTTTATCCAATTCGTTTTTTTCATAATGGCGAGTTAATGATGACAGATTTTCATTTATATGTGAACTGTCCCTTTAAATAAAACAACCACTTAATCTACACAGTATTAGTGAAAAGTAACAGAAAATGTTTGGGTTAATCCATGATTATTTACATAAAATGTGTTGTGAAATACAACTGTGCTGGAATTCGATTGGGGATCTAGATTTGGTGGATTTTTACAAATGAAAATATGTGATTTGTATTTGTTGTAATTGTAATGTTGAGCTGTATTTGGGCAAATAAAATAAATGTTTAACACACTAAGTAGCGTTAAAACCTAAAATGAATGCATTGCGATGCATAGATGCATTTTTAGACCAATCAGAAGGCCTTAGCAAACTTTTTAGAGGCCAAATTGCCACTTACAAATAATTTAATGAATTAATTGATTAAATTGTGTATATAATTATGTATATAATTGATTAAATTGTGCAAATAATCTATCTGCAATGCTAAAGAATAACAATTTAAACTGCAATCCTATTACGTTTTTTTTAAAAATCTCCACAACAACTATTGTTGTTATACAGTTCTTGAAACTTCTGTAATCACACAATTAATTGTAGTTGCTTAATTTATCTCCCAGTTTGCTTATTGTGTTGGCCTTTGAATTAAAAACCCTAGTGTAGATACACACTCTGATCAGCAGATGGTGCAACCATGTTAATCTTTAACTGACTGGATGAGTCTTTGATAGCGCACCTAAAACAAAAATGAAACCTCAGCAAAGAAAGTGTTGTGCTGGCAAGTATCCTGTGACTCATACTGATGTCGTCATGTTGTTTGAGTGTCTGAGCTGTGTGTGTTCAGATAAGCACATAATCCTGAATTCTCATCAGACACAGATCTGCTGTACCTGCTCCAACTGGAACACTTTATAGAAGTACCGCTGCCAGAACTCTGAATGAGCCACTGCTGCAGGCACCTGACATGAAACAAAAAAAATGATATCTTGAATAATGTGCCCAGACAAAATCAGAAGGTCAATAAGAATGTGAATTAAAGGAGGATGAAGTATGATCATACCATTTTAGTATAAAGAGCTCTTATGGCAGGACTGTTGACCAGCAGTTCAGAGATCTCTGCCTTCCTCTCTTCTAAAATGAAACCGGAGAGCCAGGAATCAAACTGTTGTGGAGGGCCTGGAAAGACAAAAATACATGCAATTAGGGCCGGGCATTGATACAAATTTCAATTTTCACAAGCTTTCAATATGATTCGATTCAATTAGGGCCAATCAGAAACGTTATAATATTAACAGAATTTTAAAAAGCTGAGACTTTCATATCAGAAGGAACAAAGCTTATTGTGATTTAAAGGATGGGAGATGCTATCAAATGAAAACAGCATAGAAATATTGATTCATTGGCTTTAAGTATCGATTTTGGATCTTCAAAATGAGAATCGATTAAAATTGAGAACTCGATATTTTTAACCAAGCCCTACATGGAACACACATCCCTGCTTGAGAAAGAGACAACATGAGGCAGAGACATACCGTCAGGCTCATTGCAGTATGTAGCAGGGTCTGCTTGAAGACTGTAGAGTCGAGCCTGAGAGGAAAACCAGTACATGTCAATCAAAATTATGAAATACTGACACTCTACTGTACTTTATCGACAAGTTAATGAAAATGTCATCCAAGATGTCCATGTCTTTCTTTCTTCAGTCGAAAAGAAATTAAGGTTTTTGATGAAAACATTCCAGGATTTTCTCCTTATAATGGACTTCAATGGGAACCAAATGGTTCAAGGTCAAAATGAGAGTTTCAGTGCAGCTTCAAAGGGCTTTAAACGACACCAGACGATGAATAAGGGTCTTATCTTGCGAAACAATCAGTCATTTAAAAAATTAATAAAAAAGTTTAAGTTTTATAAGCACAAATGCTCACCTTGCTCTGTTCTGTGATGAGCGTTCGTGACACTCCTGTTCGAACTCGTTCATCAACATGAACAAAACTTTTTCCGAGTCATGACTCGAAGGGTGCTAGATAAGACCCTTATTCATCGTCTGGTGTCGTTTAAAGCCCTTTGAAGCTGCACTGAAACTCTCATTTGGACCTTGAACCGTTTGGACCCCATTGAAGTCTATTATATGGAGAAAATCCTGGAATGTTTTCTTTAAAAACCTTAATTTCTTTTCAACTGAAGAAAGAAAGACAAGGGCATTTTAACCTCATCACGTGTCCCTTCACACACACATAGCTGACCTTGCCGCTGTCATACACCTCTGTTGTGCCTGAAGGAGTGGCCACCAGCGTGATGACATCACAGTCGATGGTCATGTCTTGGGGAGGGGCCAAAGTGTCTGTGATCACACCCAGTATATTTGAAAGGCCCTTCTTCACCTTTTCCGTGGCCTCTGATGAACCTTCAACCTAAAAAGAAGAAGCTTAACCTATAATCTGTGGCTAGAGCTTACATCTACAAAAACAAACCTAAAGACATGTTATGTCTACTCTTAGCACAGAAGACCAAACACTATACAATTAGCATTGTTTTGGTGTGATGTAAAATTGTTTCCTTACGGCCAGTTTGCTCTTAACAGCGTTCGCTGTCGCAACAATGGAGCATGTCGTGTCATGTTGGACCACGCTGGAGAATTCTGTCAGGTCTCGTTTGATAAACTCATACGCCTCAGCTGACTGTCGAGAAAACAGAATTTGTATGAAATATTAAACAAGAAAACAAATGTAGTACTTATGATGTGGTCCAGAAATCAGGTTTCACATTAAATATCTGGAATTTATCTTTAATAAATTAAACTTTTTAGATTTAAAATGAAGGTTATGAAGACAGAATTATAATTAAGAAATCATTTTTTCCACACTAATAAAGCAAGAGGGGAGTG
>CM075869.1:34438980-34446480 GCA_038021265.1 Cyprinella venusta | reverse complement strand
CTAAAAATGGGGTTGTGTAACATTTTTAATGTTTAATATATAAAGCTCCGTTAATTTTAAAAATACAGTAGTATTATTAAAAGTACAGTAACAATGTGAAATAGAGCCCGACCGATAAAGGATTTTGAAAGCCGATACCGATACAAATATTTTGGGGGTTTAAAATCCGATATTCCGTTATATCGGCCGATATATATATTTTTTTTATTAAATATTGTTGGATTTCACACACGTGTAAAAGAAAAGCTAACTTTTCTGCACAAGATATGTCTAAATGTTCACTCCTCGCAAGTATAACTTACATTTTACAACGCAGGGACTGTAACTAGAGACATGCTAGTTATAAATACAGTAATCATTACTTTATTTAGGCAGAAAAAGTTCATTGTGGTTTCCAAGCTCATTAATGTTAACGTTAGCGGTCTTCCACTGATGATAGCGGCATTAGCTAGCTTTGTGGTTAGCTAGTCTATGATGAGCCATAATTTAGCAATAGATAACATCATACTGCAAATTGTAAAACATACATTTTCAATATAACAGGCCAAGGAGAGATGATTGAAGCATGTTTCGTCCATTTTTATTTTTATTTGTTAAATATTCATTTATCGGCCGTTATACCTGCCGATACCGATATTTTGGAGAATGCCTAATATCGGCCGATATATCGGTCTGGCTCTAATGTGAAATATAAATACAATTTAAAATAACAGTTATGGGATGCAAAACTGAATTGACTCCAGTCTTCAGTGTCACATCTCCTTCTTGATGCTCAAGAAAACATTTTTGTGACCCCAAACTTTTGAATGGTAGTTCTTTAACCTTTACGTCAACTTTCAATTGGATCAATTGTAAATAAAACCGTGGATTTCACCCCCACATTATAAATATCAAAGGAGTTTTGTCACTTTAAGTCATTTTTACCCTGAACTTCATTCATTCACCTTCATCTCCAACTATTGGTCATATCAGAAAGACTGAAGAGTCAAACGTCTTCCCTGATCTTTCCAGCTAACAAATGATGGTGCGCACAGCTGTCAGAGCCCCTCATAAAAACGACTCCCAGCGAGGACGGGCTGAATATGATCACAGCTTTATTGGACAGTGACAAATCTTCCTGCACTAACATGAAAAGGAGCGCTGGCCGTCCCCTGCGTGTGCGGCACAATGCTGACGCGCCAACCTGGCGACAGCTTGCGTCTCTCTCTGTCTGATTGATGGGTGAGAGTAGGCCCCGGGCTCCGAGCGGTCTGGCCGCCTTTCTTATTCATACATTAACTAGTCTCCGTACAGATGGTTCAGTCCAATGGCAGCATTTTTTGTAGCGGTCTGAAATGATGCCCATGTTTGTTAGCATATGCTAAAAACATAAACATGGTGTGGGCAATATTGCGGTAATGGTGCTAGATGAAAGCATATGGACTCATTTTATATTCATATATATCATAAAACGCATTAAAGACTGACATTATTTCAGAACAGATGAGCAGCTGCCATTTTTTTGAACCTCATTATTTCAATCTAGTCTGTTTATATTAGCTTTATTTACATTACTATGGGTGGAATGATATTTTTCATTTGTATTTGGAATCTGTTCTTGAATTATTTAATAATTTCCTACAATTTATTCAACTAAAAAATGTTGTTTAATTTTATTTGAGCTATTTAATTAAGTCATTTTATTATAATTTGCAATGGCGGCATGGCATTATTAGCACATTCCAAAAATAAATAAATTTGATATACATTGACGTTGTTAGTCAAAGCAAATTACAGTACAAAACATACTGTAAAAAAATATTAAAAAAGTAAGTAACCTGGTTGCCTTAAAATTTTAAGTTGATTGAACTGGAAAAAGTGAGTTAATACAATGAAGGAGAATGATTTAATCATCAGAAACTCAAAATAATAAGTTATCTCAACTAAATAAATTATTAGTTGATTTGACAAAAGAAAAAATGTTGTGATAAATCTTGAAAATACTTTTTTACAGTGAGATATTATCTAAATCAATATTTTATAATCTCAATATTTTAAGAAAAAAAATTTGCTTTGATTGTGTTGATCTTCAGTCAATAATTTAATTTTTAAGTCAATTATTTAAGATGATTTGACAAAAGAAAAAATGTTGTGGTGAGATGCTAAATCACGTTATAATATTTAATTATCATCTAAAATATACAAATCAATATTTTATAATCTCCTATTTTTTAAGAAAACAATTTGCTTTGATTGTGTTGACCTTCAGTCAATAATATCTTGTTTCTGAATCTATAATGTGGTTTGAGCTTCTCTATTAAAAAAACATCTCTATTATATGTACAGTACTTCACTAAAAATTAAAAAAAAATATTATAACAATAATTAATTTGATTAACCAAAAGAAGACATCAGGAGAGGTATTTGTCATTATAATAATAGAAGTTTAATTTAAGAAACAAAACTATACGTTTTCAATCTCCATTTTGCTGCAAAGAACATACAAGTAGCCGACTATAAAAAAAAACAGCTATAACATTACAAAACATTCTTCAGTACAAAAATAGCAGCAGCTTGTTAGAAAAAACAAATTCTGTACAGGACATTTACAATGTATACAACACAACTAGAAACACATCCAGAAGTTTTCAGTCCTTTTTGAGTCTGTGATTCAACTTCGGCCTACTCCAGCCTGAAGCCTGGGCCTCGCCTGGATCACTTCCCCATGGAGAGGCTGTGCAGGCTGGCTGTGGACGCAGGGAGAGGCTGGCAGAGGGAGCAGGGGCAAGGCATGCCGGGGAAATGCCTGTAGCCGCTGGAGAGGTGCAGAGGGTCTTTCATCAGGGTGGAAAGAGGTGGAGCGTGGAAACCCAGATACCCAGCCGAGGGTGGAGAGTGAGGGGCGTGGGCTACGCCCGGCGTGGTGGTCGAGGTGCTGCCCACCAGAGAGTGCAGGGATGGGGCAAGCGAGAGCAGTTGCAACTGGGGGGCCGGAGCAGCCGAAGTCGGCGGTAATACCCGTCTGGCCGAGTGACTCTGAGGGCTTGCTCCGTACACATCGCCGATCAGCTTCTTCATCTCGTCCAGAGAGCTGGACAGCATGAGGATGTAGTTTCTGGCGAGGAGCAGGGTGGAGATTTTGGATAGCTTGCGTACAGACGGGCCCTGAGCGTAGGGCATGACCTCTCGGAGCCCGTCCATCGCCTGGTTGAGGTCGTGCATGCGTTTGCGCTCGCGGCTGTTCACTTTGAGTCGCAGATCTTGCTGGTCGTCTTTGGAGTGATCTCTCTTCGAGCTGGAGTCAGAGCTCTGCGAGCGTCCGGAAACTTTCTCGGACCTGGGCTTCCCCGTTTCTCCGTAAGCTTGGAACATCTTGTTGGAGAAAAAGCTGGAGTCCACAGCCAGGTCAGGTGAAGAAGACCGGCTGCATGTGGAGCTTGCATCAGAATCCATCTTGAAATCGGTTCCTTCGAAGTCTTGGTTGAGAACAATCCGCTTGGTAAACGCCAACCTGATAAAATGCGACGTGTCCCGTGCTGTTGTTCTCTGAGGATTCGGTGAGTAGGTTCTGCCGGAGGAGTGAGCGAGTGTGTGTGTGAACACTGAGAGGGCTGGATTTATACTCCTCAGCATCACAAAGACACAATGAGACGCATAATGTGACATTAGGCCTAGAGCCAATGACAGAGGGGGCACACTTTCACCCCCACATCCACAATAGTATTGTATAAACCCCGCCTCCACCAAACACACACATGCACATAAAACCGCAACAGCTAGCATGCACACATATGTGCAAACACACTTGGTTGCTAGATTTGATTATGTAACAAACAGAAATGTAAGCTGTTGTTGTGATTACAGGTCAAATATATGCTATTCTTTCTTAAGTAATGTATTATGATGGTCTGTTAACAGAATCATATTAACTCAAAACATGGCCAGGCCACATTTTCTCCAAAAAAAAAAACAAAAACAAAAAACAATAATATGACGATTTATAATATAACCATATTATAATATATAATATATGATAATATAGCCAATTGCATGAACAACATGAAATCTCATTTAAATATCTCATTTATTAGTTATCTAAAAACTTTTTTTATATTGAAAAGCATTTGTTCATCATGATAATATTCGTTATATTGCCTTTAAATATTTTCGGAATTCATATTGGAAAGAATTTTTTGGGAAAAAAAAATATTTCGGAAAAATATTGACGGAATTTTCCGGAAATCAATTTTTTCACTGTTATGTGGTAGGGGGCCCTATTACGCATCTTCTGAAATTGTACAGATAGTAAAAGAAGCAGAAACCAGCGATAAAAGCATTGCTTAAGCACATAAAATAGTAAGTAAAATAACATGATCACCAAATATTAAACCATACATCAAAACTGCCTGTTGAAACAAATGTCGACCGAGGACGAGGTAAACGACAGTAAAGCATTAGGGGTTGATAGAGTCCATCTTCTCCATCTGTGTTTTAAAAACACAATTTCCTTGGGTTTTTTTCTCAAAAAAGTTTTTTTTTTTTTTTTTTTAGGAATCTTACCCACATTCAAGTGTTGATAAAAAGCATTGGGTCTGTTCTTTCTTTTGGTATATTGTAAATTAAATATATTCTGGGGGCCATTAAAGTTTTGTGAAAATGATAAAAAAAAACTGCTGGGGCTGGCTCTAAAAATGCTGACGGGGAAAGAGTTTAATTGTGAATGTTTCTATTTTTCTTTTAAAAAATGTAAATAATTATGTTTAGATTTACAATATAATTTAAGATGAATTGCTTGTTGTATTTCTCATTTGTAAATCGCTTTGGATGAACATGTACGCTAAATTAATAAATGTAATGCAATATTGCATTTTTGATAATTAATGAAGATCTTTGGGAATACTGGGCATTACACCGAAAAAACTCAAAATTAAAAAGTCCTAACACATTACAGTAATGACATATCAAAAAATAAATAAATAAATAAATATACATATATATATATATATATATATATATATATATATATATATATATATAAACAAGGTTGGAATGTCTTTTAAATAAAATGTGAAGTTCTGAAAAAAATAATTCTTTATGTAAGTTGTTGATAAAATATATAAATATATATATTTATATATTTTATACATATTTATAAATATTTACATATTTTATATATATATATATATATATATATATTATAAAAAAACAAGGTTGGAATGTCTTTTAAATAAAATGTGAAGTTCTGAAAAAAAATAATTCTTTATGCAAGTTGTTGATATTGGGGGTGACAGATTTTATGAGATTCACTTGACAATATCCCTTTCTCTCCCTCTTACTCTTAGGTGTGTAAACTTGAGCGTTTTAAAGGCAGTCGAGGCACTAAAGACACTGGCCGGCTGAATTCCATTAGACACTATAGAGTGTGGAGAGCCAGAGAAAAGCCCCTGTGGAGGGCCAGAGGAGAGCGGCTAAAGAAAGAGAGAGTTATTACCAGCTCTGCTTTTAGAGGACTCATTAACATCTCCATTACACACACGGTATCACACTAAACTGATCACTCACAAGCTGTCGTCGTTTATTTGTTTCCCCAGTTAACACAAACTAGAATTGTTTCACTGTTTTAAAACTCCAATCTATATTACCAATGGCTTTATAAGTTTACATTGTTCTTGTTTCTTTGTTTTTGCATCAATATACAATCAAGAAAAATGTCAACTTATATGCCATGCCAATATTTTATTTGTGTGCTGTGTATTTATATGCTTTTAGAGTATCAAAAAGAGTACAAAAAGCTATACTACTGTTCAAAAGTTTGATATATGTACGTTTTAATACTTTTATTCAGCAAGGATGCATTAAATTGATCAAAAGTTATGTTACAAAAATATTTCTATAAATAAATGCTAAAAAAACCTGCAAAAATGTAACAAGGTTTCCACAAAAATATGAACTGTTTTCAAAATAATAACAAATGTTTCTTGAGCATCAATTCATAATTTCTGATCATTTCGGATCATATGACACCGAATACTGGAGTAATGATGCTGAAAGTACAGCTTTGATCAGGAATAAAATACATTTTAAATGTTAATAATATTTCATAATATTACTGTTTTTGCTGTATTTCTACTCAAAAACATACAACTTTTGACTAACCCTAATCTTTCGAACGGTAGCGTTTCTTTAGAAAACTTTATTCCAACAGCACTAGAGGTGTAGCGATGCCCTCATATCATGATTCGATACATATCACGATATTGAACTCATGATACGATATTATTGCGATACTCCAAGACATATGGTATAAGGTTAACAAAAAATGTACTGTTGATTAAAATCCAAAATTTGATATTACATTGTGACACCACAATAACAATATTCATGATTCTGAAGTTATTGTAGACAGTACTTACTCTACACAGTATTTTTTTTTTATTTTGGGGGGACTATCCACGATACGTATTGTCACTATCCATGATACGCATTGTTCTTCAAAATCTCAGTTTTTCCTCAACAAACAACACCACCACCATGCAGGGGAATGGCTTGAGAATGAATAAATAATGAAAGAATTATCTTTTTGTGGTCTAGCTAACACCATAAAGGGAACAAGAAAGCAAATGAGTAAAGCTGGTGAGAGAAATCATACAATAGAAAGCAAAAAGAGGCGGCTGTCACAGCAGGAGCGTCTCTCTGGTCTGAAGTGTGTGTTGTGCGTCGTCATAAGTGAAGAACATATGGAGATTTGGCATGTTGTAGGCTCAGAGCCAGAGGAACCACAGATCTCGGACTGCACTAACGGTGTTCTTCACTAATGAGAGCAGAGCATTAAAACCCTCGCAGATAACAATACCGCATAATACCGGGAACAATGGCTGAAATATTACACTATCATTCACAAGTTTGGGGTCAAAACGTTTTTTTTTTTTTACATAAACTAGGGCTGTCAAACGATTAATCGCGATTAATCACATCCAAAATAAAAGTTTGTGTTTACATAATATATGTGGGTGCACTGTGTATAATTATTGTGTATATATATGAAGAGTTCAGATGCAAAAGCCTCTAAGTGCCATTTGAAATTTTCTTCTAAAATGATCATTTTTATCAAGCTTGTATATTTAAGTTCAGTAATTTCACTTAAATGGCAATGAAGATTACCTATTAATTGTCATTTAAGTGAAATTACTGAACTTAAATATACAAGTTTGATAAAAATGGTCATTTTAGAAGAAAATTTCAAATGGCATTTAGAGGCTTTTGCATCTGAACTCTTCATATATATATATATATATATATATATATATATATATATATATATATATAAATACACACACAGGCATATTTAGGAAAAAAAATATTATTTATATATAAAATATTAATATTTATATATAACATAAATTATATATAAATCTATATACAGTAAATACATGAAAATATTTATATATATATATATATATATATATATATTTATATACAAGCATATGTGTGTGTATTTATATATATATATATATAGTGCAC